>MU782295.1:8226-51865 GCA_026770625.1 Nicotiana glauca | reverse complement strand
CGTCCGTTTGTAATTATGTAGGAATATCTTTTTATCTTGTCGGCCACGAGTGTAATTATTGTGTCGGCCAACACTGTTGTAGTTTTGTTTTCTTATTAGTTGATCCATTATATAAGGATCATTTTAGTTTGGAAGGAGGCAGGCTTCAGAAAACATCAAGCCAACGCTCTCCCTTCTCTCTAGTTTTCTCTCTCTACTCCCTTTGTTAAAAACCTTTGTAACATTTTAAATTTTGTATAGAAAAAATCAAAAAGGTCGCTTGGCCACAAACGGAAGGGTCTCGGGTACTATTTCTCTCTATCCCTCTTTTTCCTTATATTATTATTTAGCCTAAATGAAAGGCTAAATAATTAAGTGTTAGACTTAGCCTTCGAAAGTTATTCACTTAACATGTTTATGTAACTAAGTGTTTACATTATCACCCTAATGAGGTTATAGGTTAAGAACTATATAGACCAGGCAGTTATTAATTTCGACAGTAAACCTTGGTTAGGCAAACCTAACCGGTGGTGCTCGTGGAACCCGTTTAAGGCACGTGGCCGTTTGTAGGGTTATATGTGGAGCACCGTGGTTTAAGGTTTACTTAGAGGTTGGTAACTAGCCAGAGCTGGAGTTCTTGTAATTTATTTAATTCCCTGCCTCGTTGGAAGCGATCCTGTATCCGTTTATTATTATTATTATTAATAATAATAATAAGGTGACGGAAACAATCTAAATAAAGTCTACAATAAAATCTAAACCGGATAAACATAGGAGAGCAGTAATAGAAAGTAACGGTAACAATACAAGTAAATATTGTCCTCAACCAGGAACAGTAACCGTAAATCTATTGGTAACCCGAGGATCTCTTGGTATCCCGAGGATTTCTTGGTATCTTCAATAAGTGAGTCAGGGATCTCTTGGTATCCCGAAGATCTCTTGGTATCCTCAATAAGTGAGGCGGAGATCTCTTGGTATCCTAATGTATATATATAGAAACACGTGTCAGGGATCTCTTGGTATCTCGCACCTTCAATCCATAATAAGTCAGGTATAGGGGGGGGATCTCTCGGGAAGTCGTCCCGTAATCCCAATTTAAAGCACACCATAACAACAACTCATAATCTCGGAATAAATGCTAAACCAGTACAAGTATTAGAAATTTCTAACCTATCATACTTCACAGAGTGCAAATAGTATAGTTAAACAATTTAAGCAATTAAGTCAGCTAAGCATGCTTCTCTAAGCTAGCAAGGTCTAAACCTACAATTTAAATGAACAAGTGAACAAAAAATCTCAATGTAATTACTCCAAGTAGAAACGGGTTTACAACAATTTGCTCAAGTACGCGCTCGTCACCTCACGTACGAGGCATTCAATTATTCAGAACATGTCCTAAGGGGAAAAGTCCCCCACACAAGGTTTGACAAGCCACTTACCTCGAACCGGCTCAATATCACTAGAAACTGTGCCTTTGCCACGAGTATCCGACTCCAAATGGCCCAAATCTATTCAAGTCAATTACATATCGTAAATAATATTGCAAACAACCGATTCCACTATAGAAATTAAAGCTAGGGTGCGAAAATAGGTAAAATGACCAAAATGTCCCTCCAACCAACGTCTCGGAATCAAATAATTTTTACATTTTCAGAACCCTCGTACTCTCACGAGTCTAACCATATAAAAATCTCCCAAATCGGAGGTCAAATGCCCCCTCAAAAATCCCAAAGTTTGGTCTATGAACTTTTACCCCAAATTACCAAGTTTTTTATCCTAAATTCGAATTCAAATGATGTATTTAGCTATATGATTATGAAATATAATGAAAAGGGATCAAGGAAACGTTACCCAATGATTTTCTGTCCGAAACTCACTCAAAATCGCCTTCTCCCGAGCTCTAAATCGATTTTCAAACTTATGAAATTAAACCCTCGAAATTAATACTTCTGCACAGTTGTTTCTGCTTCTGCGGACAAGCTGTCCCGCTTAAGCGGCAAAACAACCGCTTCTGCGGCTTCTCATTAAAGGGCATATTCCGCTTCTGCAGATAAATAACCGCTTCTGAGGTACCGCCTATGCGGTCAATCAAAACATAACTATTTAAGTGACAATCAAAACATAATTATTTATTAAAAGATTCAGAGTCTCCACTTGGGATTATTTATGGTGTCCCAAGTCACCGGTTTAATATCCTAAATCGAGAAAAGTTGACTCTTTTTACGGTTTGCGAACACAGAAATTCGGGTAAGGAATTCTGTTAACCCGAGAGAATGTGTTAGGCACTCCCGAGTTCCGTGGTTATAGCACGGTCGCTTTGATCATACTTGGCTTATAAATTGTTTAATTACTCATTTTATAACCAATGTGCATTTACGTCTTACCGCTTTTAAATTTGGAAAATTGTCTTGTAACGGGTCATACGTAGGTGTATCCATTTCTTTGGCGCGTCAAAATCGTGTCACGCGAACGTGTCCACAACTAATAGAGCTTTATTATTATTAAGAAAAGTTTGTCCAAAGTTGTGCGAACGCATATTCCGATTTTATTTTTAGAAATCGTAATCATGTCAAGCGAACGTGTACACAATCACGATAGTAGATTAAGTGCGCGCCTAAGGACGATGTTCATTATTCTTCCTAAACTTTGAGATTACTGCGTCATGAGATATGAATAATGTAATGGAGGAAATGGGTTAAATTAATTATAGAAAAAGGATTTGGACCAACGAACTCTTAAAGGAATGCCCATTAGACTACGAAAATGGCATTTTCAAGAATGAAACCTCGAATCACTTTCTTTCGTTGAAAACTGAACACTAATAACTAAAGATGATTATCTAAAGAAATTATTAAACTATAGGGAAACATGAAACTCACTCAAACTCATGGCAATGTAACGTTTTTAAAGAGGAATAAAAATAAAAAAAATAAAGCAAAGGCAAGTTTAAACCAAAAACTAATGAGAAGATTGTTCTGCAATACTTCGAAGCAGATTTAAGAAGTGATTTAGAAAGGGTATACTACCGGATACATTACTCATGAAAAATTCACCAAGTTACTAAGAATTTATCAGCAAATTCACCAAGTTACGAGTGGTTATTACGGTTATCAGATGGAAGACTCACTTGAAGTTAGCTTAGAACATAAGATTTGAAAATGCCCACAACAATCAAGATTTAAGCATTACAAAAATAAGTGAAACCAGAACCATTAAAATAGTGCATATAATCATCGTAAAGAAAATGTACTGAGCCACCAACGGAACATTAAACTTCAAAAACAAATAAGAGAAAGGCCAGCATCATATTTCGATTCACAAGTACCAAATTAAAAAAAAAGAGTAAATAGACCTCTTCCAAAATTCTTTGATGTATGTCTCTATTTGGTGCAGCAATTACAAGCAAATCCAGTGACAAAAAGCTGACTGGAAAAATCAAAACGGCAATGGACACCCCCAAGAACCAAAGACGAAACCTCAGAATCCAATCTCGAATGGAAGGAAATCAAATACCAACCGCAAGCCCCAATGCTTCTTCAATCGAACTCCATGAATGAAAATTGAAAGAAATACATAAAATATATCGTATTTCTTTCTTGATTTTGAAATAAGAAGCAAATCTCAAACTGATATTTTTTTTTTTTGAATATTGAACTCGAAAGAAGATTTAAGAATCAGAACCTCATTTTTCTCATTCTTTGAATGAAGATAGATAAAATGTAAAAGGGGAAAGGCCTTAGGTTCAGGGAGATAGGGTTGTTGATTGTGAGATGCAGAGGCAGGGACGGTGAAAATGGGTGTTTTGGGTGTTAAGGGTTCCCTGAAGAAGAAAGAGTTTAGGTGAGGTGGGGGTGTGGGGGGCGTGAAGAGGACGATGGTTCAGGGGACGGGGTCCTATGTCTGCGGTGCTAGCTTTTTAGGCGTTAGTCTCTCTATATAAAGTCTAGGTTTATGTGTATTTTTGTGTATTTTGTCAATTAATCTCTAGATCTTTTGTCTATTAGGTTTCTAGGTTTTTAAGAAAGATTTTTCTAGGTTTTAGGGAATATGAATTTAGTCTTATTGGACCTGAATTTAAAAGATTGGGGTAGGTCCATGACTTGTTGGGTCTTATAATTGGGCTCCAAGACTCCGAAAATTATTATTCAAGACCATAGCTAAATTTCTTTAATATAAGATAACTATACTACATGATGCAAAAATAAATTCTAATTAATTAAACTAAACTATATTAAAACATGAAACTATTATATATTTTTGTATTTTCAAGATTATGTAAAGATAAAAATAAGGTACTATTTTTGTATATTTTTTAATTAAATTTATGAAAGATACGTAAGCTAAAATATTTTTTTGTAATTTTCCATTTTTATGACGAAAATAAAGTAAGAAGTCAAAAATAGTTGAAATAGCTATATTAGGCCTTAATTAATTATTTACATGCTAAAATATAAAAAATCTTGGGGAGGGTCAAAAATCACATGTCTACAACCCCTGCTAGAGGAAATAGGAGGACTGGCTGCTATACCGTGGAAAACTCCGGGTTTGTTAATGCTGGAAAACCGCAAGGGACGAGGTTTTCTCAAAATGATGGGTCTAAAGAAGAATTCAGACTTGACATGCTTGAAAGATTCGTGCATTCCCTTTGATTATTTGTAGGAGAGGTACGGTCACAGCAAATCTTATCGTACTTATCCCGATGAGTTCGCGCTTACCTCATTGGGGCATATTCACCGAAGGGTCTTTGTCTTCATGTTATGCTTCTTGGGGTTGATAGTGTTTCCAATGAAGAAAGCAAGGATCCATACCAAGTTAGTCATGGTCACCAAAACATTAATGGAGGGAATTGGTGGGCAACCACTTAGAATAGTGCCCATGATCATCGTAGAGATATACCGAGCCTTGGAGAAATGTCAACAAGGGGCCAAGAACTTCGAGGGATGCAATTTGCTACTCCAGCTCTGGCTCATGGAGCATCTCCAAAGGGGTGAATATCGGCAAGAGATTCAACGAAAGGATTGGGATGATCACATAGCCTTCCATCACCCAAGACGAATGAACTACATGCCCAACATGTTTGCCCAGCCGGAAGACGCCAAGGGGTGGTTAGAGTTGTTTGAAAATCTAACAGAAGACCAAGTACAATGGATGTTCGAGTGGTTACCTACTGAGGAATTCATTGCCCGATCCAGGGATGCATCGTTTCTGTTACTGCTTGGTTTGAGGGGAACCTACCCGTATGTCCCTCTCCGAGTTATGAGACAGGCTGGTAGGAAGCAGGTTATACCAAGGGTCGAAAAGATGAGTCACTTCCGGGCTGAATTTTAGAATGATGATAGTCCTTACAAGTGCCAAGCTTAGCATATGTGGCACTGCAAAATCGTCATGTCAAGGAATACCATCGAGCCAGACAAATACCATGCTGGTTGTACTCCATACTATTCAAGCTTGCTTGAGGACAATCGTAATGCTTTGGGTCAACTCGGATTTGTTCGAGGTCACAGGATCATAGACTAAAAGGCTGAAGGAAAAGTCAAATACAACCAACTGTGCAAGAGGATTCGGGAATGTGAAAGCGAGCACCGTGAGATACAAGAAGCTAACCAAAAACTGATTGAAGAATGAAAAGACATACCTGTCAGTGCCAATAAGCGACTGGGATACTTGGAGCGGGGTTTAGTGGAGCTGGAAAAGAAGTTTCTCAAAAGGATTGAGGACTGTTAAAATGCTGAAGGAAACGAGGGAGGGCACCTAGCCAGAGCCTACCTGTTGCTGGGACTTCGCGAGCTGGTGAAGCTGTTCGATGGAGCCAAAGATGTCGAGTCTGGGGAAGGTCCTTCTGGGGACCAAATAGACCTTTATGCTTTGAGAAATGTAATAAGGCCTATGTCCATTAGTGACATCTTATTTCCTATTATTTAGTGTCATTTTGGGGATTCGTCTACTTTTATTAATAAAATGAGGCATTTATCATTCTAAATTCTCCAAATCAACTTGTCGCTAGGCCTACCTCGGGCACAAAGAGGTCCCCCAAATTAGGACATGATTTACATCCTTGCACTATGTGTTTAAATATCGCAACATGTTTTTTATAATCCTCACTGACTTGTTACCTTTTTTGTTTTTGTCTATTCCCCTCCCCAATGGTTAGTTCATGCACTCTGGCATCATCATCTTATTCCACAAGATCCAAGGGCCCTCCACCCACTCCTCATCCTAGTTCCGTCAGAAACATGAACAAATGAAAGATGGAGGATTTGAACAACATCAGAAAGGAAAACTCAACTGAATGGGTAGAGGTCACTCATGGTACTCAGGTTTCCAAAGAAAGTGCGTCCCCACTCGAGCAAAAGTTGTTGAAGTTTCAAGAAGAACTTGACCAAGTTCGGAAGTTGGCGAATCTGTCATTTTCCCTCACCACCCCAGATGTCAATTTCCCAAATACCCAGAATCCCACACCTCCACAAAAATATTCCAAAACCACAAAACCATCCCGCTCATCACCACCACTTCAATACTTGCCACACTTCTAACAATACTCCACTCCTCATCCCAAAGCCTTTGAATTCCACAAATGACCATTTCCACACTCGTCATAACACCCCCATCTACGTGGAAACCATGCCACACTCCACCCAACCCATCTCAAGCACACCCGAATCTGATGATAAAGACTCACTCATCAGGAACCTGGCTGCAGAACTTAAGAAATTGACTAGCCGAATTCAGGGCGTCGAAGGAAGTAAAGGGATTGAAGGGCTGAACTACGAAGATCTTTGCATACAACCTGATGTTGAACTGTCCGAGGGGTACAAACATCCTAAGTTTGAGATTTTTGATGGTACAGGGGATCCGAGAGTTCATTTGAGAACATACTGCGACAAGCTGATCAGAGTAGGAAACGACGAAAGGATCCGTATGAAGCTTTTCATGAGGAGTCTGAAAGGAGATGCTCTGTCTTGGTACATTATCCAAGACCCGAAGAAATGGACAAACTGGGTGGGTATGGTGTCCGACTTTATGGACAGGTTCAGGTTCAACACAAAAAAAGCACCATATGTGTTCTACATTCAGAACCTAAAGAAGAAGCCCACGAAACCATTCCGCTAGTAAGCTACCCGCTGGAGATCAGAAGATGCTAAGGTCAGACCAGGTTTAAAGGAGGAACAAATGAATAAGTTTTTCGTCCGGGCTCAAGACCAGCAGAACTATGAAAGGCCGATGTTGATTGAAAGCTAGAAATTTTCTGACATTATCAAGCTAGGTGAGAGGATCGAGGAAGGCATCAAAAGTGGTGTGGTCACGAATTTTGAAGCTTTTCAAGCTACCAATAATGCTTTACAATCTGGTGGTACGTCCAAGAAAAGGGACGTAGGCGCTGTAATGGTTGCACAGAGAATCAAATCCCCTGTCAAATACCAAACCTATCCAATGCCTCCACTCACATATCAGCCTACTCCGAATTACCAAGCACCCTCGCCCTCTTACCAAACTCCACTACCTACTTATCAATCACCTCCACCTCCTACATACCAACCTACTTCAACCAGATATTATCAACCCGCACATGTCTACCAAGCCTACAATGCTCAATCGTCCCACTATCAATTACCTCCCATACGCCAAAACTTTCCTAGACATTTGTCCGTTGGTAACACTTAGGACATTGGGAAAGGGTTTGCATGAGATTAAGATGGGTCCATCAATGTCAAAGACTTCGATGGTTCCCAAAGGTCCACTATTAGGGAAACTATCTTGTGTTTGCAAATGGGGCCTACTTGGTTCGATGTTGATTTCCAAGTAATAGATGTGCTGGCATCTTACAATTTATTGTTGGGACGGCCGTGGATTCATGCCGCTGGGGCTGCAGCATCAACACTACACTAGGCAGTGAAGTTTGAATGGAACCACCAAGAGGTGATCATTCACGGTGATAGTAGCAATCCCATATACAGTCGCCAAACCATCCCAGCAATCGGAGGCAGAAGAAAGATATGCAGGGAGACCTATCACCACATCGAGCGAGTCAACGCCGTTGACAAGGACAAGTGGTGGGACAACAAAATTGAGAGCATACTAAATTAGTGCGGATATGAACCTGGCAAGGGACTTGGCAAGAACCTCAAAGGAATCGCCAAGCTTATCAAACTGAAGAAATATGGTACCACCTTTGGTTTAGGATATGAGTACACTTGGGAAGAGTTCAACAATTGTTCGGCACCATGGTGCGGTCCTTACTATCCGCTGGAGCAGCCAATACCATATTTGGAGCAAACTTTCCAACCAGCCGATGTTATCTATGGGTCGGAAGAGGATAAGCACTAGCAGCCATAAGGAATCTATTCCTAGAAGACGATGATATGGACTGTTGTGTCATTTTCAAGGAGGAGAGGGAGGAAGGCCCTTCCATACAGGCAGCGAGCAGAGGAGCATGCCATAATAACTAGACCATCAGAACCACTAGAGTCCGGAAAGCTTCGGTGTAGCAAGGCTGAACAGAGTGTCATGAACTATCTTTTATTTTTTTTTACTAGTTGACTTTCCTTTCGCATTTTCAATTTCACAATAAGATTTTCAGTGTTCAAAATAATTATGAAATTTATCAAAGCATTCCGATTTTTCGTACAAACCTTACTCTTATTATTTTCTCTCATTACTTTATTTATACAGCATTACTATTACTTGTCTTGATGAACAAATGACGGTGACATGCAACGAGACAATGAAACAAATGGACATAGATTCAGAAGAGGATGATATACCAAAAGATATTGTTAAGAAAGTTGAGAATTTCGAAAACAGACCTAAGTCCAACTTGGACGAGACTGAGATTGTTAACCTGGGAGATACAGAAAACGTCAAAGAAACACGAATCATAGTTCACTTGTCACCGTCAGAAAAGGAAAAGTACACAAAATTTCTAAGAGAGTATGAGGACATATTCGCTTGGTCGTAGGATGACATGAATGGTCTAAATACATCTATTGTGGCACACAAACTGCCAACCAATCCAATATGTCCTCCGATAAAGCAGAAACTCAGAAAGTTTAAGCCTAACATGAGTTTGAAAATCAAGGAAGAAGTCACTAAGAAGGTCAAAGCTAAGGTTCTCAAGGTAGAAGAATATCCAACATGGTTAGACAACATTGTTCCAGTACCGAAGAAGGATGGGAAGGTTAGAGTCTGTGTCGACTACCGAGATCTCAACCAGGCCAGTCCGAAAGATGACTTCCCCTTGCCAAATATACATATCCTGATCGATAATTGCGCTAAGCACGAGTTACAGTCATTTGTAGATTGTTTCACGGGTTATCATCAGGTCTGGATGGACGAAGAAGATGTTGAGAAAACGGCTTTCATTACGTTGTGGGGAATGTACTGTTACAAGATGATGTCGTTTTGGTTAAAAGATTATGGGGCCACTTACATGAGGGCAATGACTACCATTTTCCATGACATGAAACACAAAGAAATCGAGGTATAAGTAGATGATGTCATCATAAAGACAAGAAGGACACTAATCACATGGAAGATTTTAGGAAGTTCTTCAATAGACTGAGAAGGTATAACCTAAAACTGAATCTCGCGAAGTGTGCATTTGGGGTTCCTGCCGGAAAACTACTTGGGTTCATTGTGAGTCGCCGAGGAATATAACTGGATCCATCAAAGGTCAAAGCTATTCAAAAATTTCCACCACCAAAGAACAAGAAGGACGTGATGAGTTTCTTGGGGATACTTAACTACATCATCCGGTTCATAGCACAATATGCGATTATATGTGAGCAAATTTTTAAGATTTTAAAAAAAGATGGTGCTACCAAATGTACCGATGACTGCCAAAAGGCCTTCGACAGAATCAAGGAGTACCTGTCAACACCACTAGTTTTGGTCCCACCCGAGCCAGGTAGCCCTCTATTGCTCTACCTTGCAGTACTGGATGGAGCGTTCGGTTGTGTTCTAGGGCAGGATGATGAAACAGGGAGGAAGGAAAAGGCCATCTATTACCTCAGTAAGAAATTCACCCTGTATGAGGCTCGATATTCACTATTAGAATGCACTTGTTTTCTTTGACTTGGGTAGCTCAGAAGCTGAGGCACTACTTTTGCGCCTATACCACATATCTCATATCAAGGATGGATCACTTAAAATACTTCTTTCATAAGCCCATGCCCACTGGCAAGCTGGCTAAGTGGAAAATCTTGTTGAGTGAATTTGACATTGTTTATGTGACTCATAAGGAAATAAAAGGGCAGGCACTAGCATATCACCTTGTAGAAAATACCGTGGACGGAGAATAAGAACCCCTAAAAATGTAATTTCTCGATGAAGAGGTATCATTCATAGGAGAAGATATTGCAGAATCCTATGAAGGATGAAGAATGTTTTTTGATGGAGCATCAAATTTCAAAGGAGTCGGCATAAGAGCAATCCTAGTATTAGAAATCGGTCAGCATTATCTGGTATCCACCTAACTCAGATTTCCGTGCACCAACAACATGGCCGAGTATGAAGCCTGCATCTTAGGGCTCAAGATGGCCATTGATATGGACATTCAAGAATTGCTAGTGATCGGAGATTCAGACTTGCTTGTACATCAGGTCCGAGAAGAATGGGTGACCGAGAACTCCAAAATACTCCCTTATCTGCATCATGTACAAGAGTTGAGAAGAAGGTTCACAAAGACAGAATTCCAGCATGTTCTCAGAGTCCAGAATGAATTCGCTGATGCATTGGCTACCCTATCATCAATGATACAACATCCAGACAAGAATTTCATTGATCCCATTCCGGTAAAGATCCATGATCAACCAGCTTATTGTGCTCATGCCAAAGAAGAAGCAGACGGAAAGTCTTGGTTTCATGATATCAAGGAATACTTGGCAAAAGAAGAATACCCAGAATTTGTAAACGCTACTTAGAAGCACACACTTTGGAGGTTATCCAATAATTTCTTTCACATTGGAGGAATCCTGTATAGGAGGACTCCTGATTTGGACTACTAAGGTTTGTCGATGCAAAAGAAGCATCCACGCTATTAGAGGAAATTCATGCAGGGACATGCGGTCCACATATGAATGGTTTTGTCTTAGCAAAGAAGATACTCCAAATGACTATGGAAACAGACTGCATCCACCGTTGTCAGATATATGCAGACATGATAAAGGTTCCTCCAAATAAGCTTAATGCAACAAGCTTGTCGTGGCCGTTCGCCGCTTGGGGAATGGATGTTATCGGACCTACCAAACCTGCTACATCAAATGGGCACAGGTTCATCCTAGTAGCCATTGATTATTTCACCATGTGGGTTGAAGCAGCATCATACAGTGCAGTGACCAAGAAAGTCGTAGCAGACTTCGTCTGCGACCGTATGGTTTGTCGGTTTGGGATTCCAGAGTCAATCGTTACTAATAATGGCTCCAACCTCAATAATGACTTGATGAAAGCCATGTGTGAAACCTTCAAGATCAAACACAAGAATTCTACAGCCTACAGACCTCAGATGAACGGAGCTGTAGAAGCCGCCAATAAAAATATCAAGAAGATATTGAGGAAAATGATAGAGAAGAATAAACAGTGGCACGAGAAGTTATAATTTGCTTTATTGGGTTACCGCACCACAGTCCACTCATCAACTGGGGCAACCCTCTATATGCTGGTTTATGGTACAGAAGCAGTCATTCCCACCGAGGTAGAAATTCCCTCCTTACGAATCATACAGGAAGCTGAGCTCGATTATGCAAAATGGGTGAAGAATCGCTACGAACAACTAACTCTTATAGACGGAAAAATAATGAACGCAGTTTTCCATGGTCAACTTTATCAGAACATAATGTTGAGAGCCTTCGACAAAAGAGTCAAGCCAAGACAGTTCACATCGGGGCAACTGGTATTAAAGAAAATCTTTCCATATCTAGATAAATCAAAAAGGGAAATTCTCACCCAACTACAAGGTCCATACATGGTTCACAGGGTTCTAATAGGAGGATCCCTCATACTTGTAGAAATGGACGGAGAAGTTTGGCTAAAGCCTATCAATTCAGACGTAGTGAAGCGATACTATGTGTAACAATTTATGATTTCCTTTATGATTTAATTTGAACTACGCCCGACCTGATTCCCGTTTAAGAGGGGATACGTAGGAAGCCCTATGGGTTCGGTCACTATTAAACAAAATTTTCGTTTCCCCCCGTTATTGGAAACTGGGGCAGAATTTTGAGGAGGACCCTCAAAATTCTGAAGTGAATTCAGCTAATCGCCGCAAACAGCCATCAGAAGTATAAACTGGGGCAGAATTTTGAGAAGGACCCTCAGAATTCCAAAGCAAGGGAGGTTGCAATGTCTTGGACCACGTCGCAGTTGTCGCTTCATATAAAGAAAAATATTCTTAATTATGCATTTACGTTAAATTTTATCTACTAAAATCATGCATATTTATTTTTGAAAACGCTCTGTTTAGCAATGCTACCCCAATGATACAAACAGTATCACCAGATCAAAACTGAGCAGGTCAAGCAAAGCCAGCAGGGGACACGAAATAACCTCCCCCTCTACAAAACTCACGACTTTTCTTTGGATGCAGGCACCTGAGTTGGAAAATCATCGAATATACTATACACTCATACTGATCAGGAATACAACTCTCATAACCATCACCTATTCACAATTGCTATCCACACACAATGTCCCTAGAAGCCACAATATCACAATTAGCTACCAGTTAAGAAAACTCTATTACCATTTATCTCTTGAATAAGGCTATCATTCTAACTTTCGAGACTAAGCATTGTCTCCATCTGCATTTCTTGCATTGCATAAGGCTACCATTCTACCTTCTAAGGTTAAGCTCTATCTCCATCTGCATTTCCTGCACATACCTCCAAAACTCTCGCTGCACATACCTCTAAAACTGTAAAGTAAGCTGAGTGCCCCTATCTTAAATGATGGAAACTGGGACACCATACGAATGAACAATCTCCCAGATATAGATCTCTGCCAACCGCTCTGAAGAATATATAGCACACACAGGAATGAAGAGCGCGGACTTGGTCAACCGATCCACAATCACCCAAATTGCATTGAATTTCCTCAAAGTTCGTGGAAGTCCAACAACAAAGTCTATAGTGATTCACTCCCACTTCCACTCGGGAATATCCATCTGCTGAAGTAAGCCACTCGGTCTATGATGCTCATATTTCACATGCTGACAATTGAGACACCGAGCTACAAATCCTAAAAAGTCTTTCTTCACTCTTCTCCACCAATAATGTTTGTCTCAAATCCCGATACATCTTTGCGGCACCCGGATGAATGGAATACCGTGAGCTATGGGCCTCCTCCAGAATCAATTCCCGAAGCTCATCCACATTGGGCACACAAATATGGCCTGCATCCTTAACACCCTCATCATCACCAATGGTCACATCTCGGGCATCATCATGCTGAACTCTGTCCTTAAGGACAAGCAAATGTGGATCATCATACTGGGGCTCTCTGATGCGATAATATAAGGAAGACCGCGAAACCACACAAGCCAATACCCGACTAGGCTCCAAAATATCTAACCTCACGAACCGATTGGACAAGTCCTGAACATCAACTACAAGAGGTCTCTCACCAACTGGAATATATGCCAAACTCCCCACACTCAATACCTTTCGGCTCAAAGCATCGGCCACCAATTGGCCTTTCTCGGATGGTACAATATAGTGATATCATAATCCTTAAGCAACTCCAACCATCTCCGCTGCCTCAAATTGAGATCCTTCTATTTGAATAAGTGTTAGAGGTTACGATGATCAGTAAACACCTCAGAAGACACACCATACAAGTAATGCCTCCAAATCTTCAATGCGTGAACTATGGAAGCCAACTCCAAATCATGAACAAGGTAGTTCTTCTCATGGGGCTTCAATTGACGAGAAGTATAAGCAATAACTCTACCCTCCTACATCAATACACAACCAATACCAACTCTTGAAGCATCACAATATACGATATATGAATCTGAAGTTGATGGCAAAACTAACACTAGAGTTGTGGTCAAAGCTGTCTTAAGCTTCTGAATGCTCTCCTCACACTCGTCCAACCATACAAATAAAGCACCCCTCTGAGTCAACTTGCTCAAGGGCAATGCGATAGATGAGAATCCCCGAACAAATCAACGATAATAGCCCACCAAACCAAGAAAGCTGCGAATCTTTGTAGCTGAGGACGGTCTGGGCCAACTCTGGACCACCTTTATCTTCATTGGATCAACCTGAATACCCTCGCTAGACACTACGTGCCCCAAGAAAGCCACTGAACTAAGCCAAAACTCACACTTTGAGAATTTCGCATAAAGCTTCTCCTCCCTCAATCTCTGCAACACAACTCTCAAATGCTCTGCGTGCTCCTCCTAACTATGCGAATATACTAGAAGATCATCAATGAAGACAATAACAAACGAGTCAAGATAAGGTCGAAACACACTGTTCATCAAATGCATGAACATTGTTGGGGCATTGGTCAACCTAAAAGACATCATAAAGAACTCATAATGACCATATCTGGTCTTGAAAGTTGTCTTAAAAATATCCGAGTCTTTGATCTTCAACTGGTGATAACCTGAACGGAGATCAATCTTGGAGAACACTCTCGCTCCCTGAAGTTGGTCGAATAAATCATTAATGCGAGGCAAAGGATACTTGTTCTTAATTGTTACTTTTTTCAATTGCCTATAATCAATGCACATTCTCATATTGTCATCCTTCTTCTTCACAAATAGAACCGGTGCACCCCAAGGTGACGCACTAGGCCGAATGAACCCTTTATCCAGGAGTTCCTGAAGCTGCTCCTTTAATTCTTTCAACTTCGCTGGTGCCATACGATACAGCGGAACAGAAATGGGCTGAGTGTTCGCACCAGGTCAATACCAAAATCGATATCCCTATCCAGTGGCATGCCCGACAGGCCTGCAGAAAACACATCGGGAAAATCCCTCAAAACTGGAACAGAATCAATGCTGGGAGTCTCAGCACCGACATCCCGCACATAGGCTAGATACGAAAGACAACGCTTCCCAACTATACGTTGGGCTTTCAAGAATGAGATCACTCTATTGGGAACATAATTAGTCACGCCTAGCCACTCGATCTGTGGTACACCCAATATAGCCAATGTGACTATCTTAGCATGACAGTCCAGAATAGCAGGACATGGAGATAGTCAATCCATGTCTAAAATGACATCGAAATCCACCATACATAATAATAGAAGATCCATACGGGTCTCCAGACCCCCAATAGTCACCACACATGACTGGTACACACGGTCTACAACAACAGTATCACCCACCGGGGTAGACACATGAACATGTGAAGAAAGAAACTCATGGAGCATACCCAAATAATGAGAAAAGTATGATGACACATAAGAAAGGGTAGAACCGGGATCAAATAATACAGAGGCAACTATGTGGTAGACTGAAACAATACCTGTAATAACAGCATATAAAGCCATAGCATCGGGTCTACCCGGAAGTACATAGAAATGGGCCTGACCGCCACCCGATGGACCTCCGCCTTTGGAGTGACCCTTAGCTGACTGACCTCCACCCCTAGCTGGATGGGCGGGTGGTGATGAGGCAACCGGCGCTGAAGCCGATGACTGACCCCTCTACTAGGATGAACTAGCAAAATGACGAGGACGCTGCCTCCACATGTGACTCATCTCTCCACCCTCATAACAACTCCCAGGTGCTGGAGAAGGGGATTGAAGGGAACCCCTCGCACCGGAGTGACTAGCAGATGCACTCAGCATAGAAGAGCCCTGAGCTGATGGAGCAGGGGACGAACTCTGAGTTGGAAGGGCACTAAGTGATGAATGGACCCGATGAGAACTGTGAGAACCATGACCCGATGATGCTCCACGATAACCTGGCTGAGCTGGCTGAGCATGCCTGAATGGACAGCATCTGCCGTGCTGAAACTGACCTCTCGAAGGAGTACCACTATGACCACCAGATCCTCGAGGCCTCTTGGCCTCCCTCTCCTCTCACTCCTAGTGACGAAAAGACTCAATCTTACGGGAAATATCCACAACCTCCTCGAAAGTATCACCAATCACCCTCTCCTTGGTCATGAGAATTTGGAGCTGATAAGTGAGGCCGTCAACAAACCTCCTAATCCTCTCTCTATCTGTCCGAACCAACCAAATGGCATGGCGAGCCAACTCGGAGAACCTCAACTCATACTGTAACACAGTCATATCCCCCTAACGTAACCACTCAAAATGCATACGCTGCTCCTCTCTGCGAGATTGCGGTACATACTTCTCCAGAAAGAGAAGAGAGAATTGCTGCCAGGTAAGGGGTGCTGCACCAACATGCCTACACCTCTCAAAATCCTCCCACCAAGTGAAAGCAACTCCTGAAAACTGATAAGTGGTGAAAGCGACCCTACTGGTCTCCAGAATACCTATTGTACGAAGCATCCTCTAGCACTTATCTAAGAAACCCTGGGCATCCTCGCCCTCTGCACCACTGAAGGTTGGAGGCTACAGTCTACCAAACCTCTCCAACCTACGCTGCTCATCCTCCGGCATAGCAGGAACTACATAGTCCTGAGCAGTTGCAACTGACTGGGCTGGATGTTCCCCCGGTGTCTGAAGTCCCTACACTACCTGCTCAGATGTATGAGCGGCGAGAGTCTGATTGCCTCCCGCGGCCTGAGAAGTAGATGCAGCTGTAGTGGCTGAAACCTCCTGAGCTAGGCCAGTGCAAACTGATAAGATTTGAGCCAAGACTTCTTGAAGACCTGTAATCACAATGGGCACAATTGGTGCCTGAGCTGGTGCTGCAGGAGTGTCCATAACTGGGACCTGATCCTAAACTGGGCAGCTGGTGGATCTACATGTGTTTCCTTAGCTGCTCTGCCCCTACCACGACCACGGCTGCGTCCTCGGCCTCTGGTGGCCACAGCTGGTGGTCGTCCATCCTGACCGGTAGTGCGTGTCCTCACCATCTGTGAGAGAATAGAATAACAGAAGCTTAGTATCGGATCAACAAATTCACATGACAAGAATTTCAAGAATATGAAGTTTTTCCTAAAGGTTCTGTAGCCTCTTGAGGATAAATACTGACGTCTCCGTATCGATCCGCGTGACTCTACTAAACCTGCTCATGACTCATGAGACCTATGTAACCTAGGCTCTAATAGCAACTTGTTATGACCCTAAACCCGGACCCAGTCGTGATGGCGCCTCTAGTGAAAACAAGGCCAGCCGACACTTTCTCTTTTTCCAATAATTAACAGTTAAGCATTAAGAAACCACTGAAACATGATAAAATAATCCAAAGTAGCAAATAATTCATAAATTCACAGAAGAACAACCCAACACAGCCCGATACCGGGTTGTCACTAGTCATGAGCATCTATAAAACCTAATACAAGTCTAAAAGGTCAAAAAAACGGTTACAATGTTTGATAAGAGATAGAAATGATAAAGAGGGGGACATACGGGTCTGCGGACGTCAAGCAGCTACCTCGTGGACTCCGACGTCTGCCGGGAGCTCTCAACTCGCACTGGCAGGATCCACAACGCCTGAATCTGCACACAAGGGTGCAGGGAGTAAAGTGAGTACTCTAACTAAGTGAGTAACAAATGTAAATAAAGACTGAAAGCAAGAAATCAAGTAAGGCACAAAGCATTCTATAATGAAGCAGTAAAACCATTTAAAAATATTAAATAAGTGAAAGATAGGTAGTATTCTTTAACTCAAATGTAGTTTCATGAAACCCCTTTTTAAATGTTTAAGCAGGCAATTGACAGCCAATTATGAAAAGCAAACACATAAAGGCTCGCCCATCGGGCAAAGTATCAACAAATCCGCCCCTCAGGAAACATCTCAGAACAGTATCAGCCCCTCGGGCAATCACATAGAAAAACACCAGCCCCTCGGACTCAATGTCAAATCACAATGGGTACCCGCGCTCACTGGGGGTGTACAGACTCCTGGAGGGGCCCCTTACGACCCAAGCACAATATCAAGCCACCTCGTGGTGTATATATCTCAGGCCCCCAGCCTCATAATCAGTATCAAATGTTTCCTCACTACATGGGCCCTCGACCTTACTTAGTCAAAAATCCTCACAAGCCACTCGGGCAGTAGTAAAACATGTTTCTCAGCTAAAACTATCATTTAAAAGATCATGTAAGTGTTAAAACAGAGTAAATAGGGTTGAGTACAAAAATAGTGAAATATAACCTGACCGAGTTCAAGTATAAAGTCAAATCAGTGAGGAAGTACTAATAAAAATCCCCGAAGGGTTCAAATAGTTGGCACAAGGCCCGAATATGGCATTCAGTCAAATAATGATGATAACAAATAGATTTCAGTCAAATACGCGGTAAAATCATCGATCGAGACGGACCAAGTCACAATTGCAAAAAAATGCATGACCCTACGCTCGTCATCAAGCGTGTGCCTTACCTCAATATAACACTACGATGTGCAATCCCGGGTTTCAAACCCTCATAACATCATTTACAATCATTACTCACCTCGAACAGGTCAAATCTCTATCTCGCGACGCCTTTTCCATCGAAATGGCCTCCACACGCATCGAATCTATCCAAAATTAGAACGAATACATCACAATATGCTAAGGGAAGAAAGCCCAAGCGAAAACAATCGAAAAATACCAAAAATCCTGAAATTAGAAGAAAAAAAAAACCAGAGCCCCGGGCACAGTTCGAAACTCCAAAATTTTCACATCATTAGATTTCTCGTCTCCCCACGAGTTCATACATATCAAAAACACAAGAATTGGAGTTCAAATGACCCCTCAAATCCTCAATTTAAACCCTCTTAAAGTCAAGCCCTAAACCTCCATTTTTAGTCCTTTAATTCCTTAAATTTCAGTCTTAATCCATGAAATATTGCCATAGAAGTATGT
Source organism: Nicotiana glauca (assembly GCA_026770625.1). NCBI lineage: Eukaryota > Viridiplantae > Streptophyta > Magnoliopsida > Solanales > Solanaceae > Nicotiana > Nicotiana glauca. The sequence continues at coordinate 32,951 of MU782295.1, read as the reverse complement.
TTTAGGTCCAAAATCCTTACCTTATCGAAGTCCCTTCGATTCCTCTCTTCAAAATCGCCCAAAGCTTCCAATTCTGAGTTCAAAAATGGTGAAACCTTTCAAAATCCCGAACAAATAATATATATACATTCTTACCAGGGGTTTTTGCATCTGGGACCCCTCTACTGCTTCTGCGGTATCACATTGGTGGTCACACGTCCGCTTCTGCGGAACTCACTTAAAATCCAAAGGTCGCTTCTACGTCAGAACTTCCATATTTGCGGCTTCGCAGATACGGCCCCCTTGACAGCTTCTGCGAAACTGCTCACCAAACCAACTCTCGCATATGCGACCTCCTCCCTCACATCAAAACACCTCAAAACAATATCAAATTACCCAAAACTCATCGAATTCAAGCCTAAGTTTCAAAAATCTTTTGAAACACGCTTTTGATAAAAAAAACCAAACAAACCACGTCTGAATGACCTAAAATTTTGCACAGACATCCCAAATGACACAACAAAACTACTGCAACTCTCAGAATTCCATTCCGACCCGTATATCAAAATCTCACCTACCAACCACAAATTGCCAAAATATCGGCTTCGCCAATTCAAGCCTAATTCTACTCCGGACCTCCAAAACCAATTCTGATCACGCTCTTAAGCCATAAATCACCTTCCAAAGCTAACCGAATGGAACTCTCATTCGAGCCGTCTAACACATAAGTCAACATCCGATTGACTTTTCCAACTTAACCTTCTTAAAAGATACTAAGTGTCTCAAACCTTATCAAAATCACTCCGGGCTCGTTCCGACCAGCCCGATATCCCAAAACACGGACAACGAAGCATAAAGAAGCTGAAATGAGGGAAACAGAGCGGTAACTCATGAGATGACTGGTCGGGTCATCACATCCTCCCCAAGTTAAACAAACGTTCGTCCTCGAACGAGTCAAGAAACATACCTGAAGACTCAAATAGGTGAGGATATCTGCTCCGCGTCTCCCGCACGGTCTCCCAGGTAGCCTCCTCCACGGGCCGACCTCTCCACTGCACTTTCACTGAAGCTATATCCTTTGGCCTCAACTTCCGAACCTGATGACCCAAAATAGCTACTAGCTCCACATTAAAGATCAAATCATCATCCAACTAAATCGTGCTGAAGTCCAAAACATGAGACAAATTCCCAATATACTTCCAATGCATAGAAACATGAAATACCGGATGCACACTCGACAAGCTGGGTGGCAAAACAAGCTCATAAGCCACCTCCCCAATCCTCCAAAGCACCTCAAAAGGCCCAATGAACCGAGGACTCAATTTCCCTTTCTTCCCATATCTCATAACACCCTTCATGGGTGAAACCTTCAATAGAACCTTCTCGCCAACCATGTAGGATACATCTCGAACCTTCCTATCAGCATAACTCTTTTTCCTTGACTGCGTTGTACAAAGCCTCTCCTAAATCACCTTCACCTTCTCCAAAGCATCCTGTACCAAATCAGTCCCAAATAGCCTAGCCTCACCGGGCTCGAACCAACCAACTGGAGATCTACACCGTCTCCCATACAAAGCCTCATACAAAGCCATTTGAATACTCGACTGGTAGCTGTTGTTGTAAGAAAACTCTACAAGTGGTAGAAACTCATCCCATGATCCTTCGAAATCAATGACACAAGCACGTAACATGCCCTTCAATATCCGAATAGTACGCTTAGACTGCCTATCCGTCTGAGGATGAAAAGCTGTGCTCAACTCCACCTGAGTACCCAACTCTCTCTGCATGGCTCTCCAAAACTGCAAAGTAAATTAAGTACCTCTATCTGAAATGATGGAAACTGGAACACCATGCAAACAAACAATCTCCCAGATATAAATCCCTGCCAACCACTCTGAAGAATAGGTAGTGCACACAGGAATGAAGTACGCGGACTTGGTCAGCAGATCCACAATTACCCAAATAGCATCTAACTTCTTCAAAGTCCGTGGAAGTGCAACAACAAAGTCCATAGTGATCCTCTCCCACTTCCACTTCGAAATAACCATCTGCTGAAGCAAACCACCCGGTCTCTGATGCTCATATTTCTCCTGCTGACAATTGAGACACCGAGCTACAAACGACACAATATCTTTCTTCATTCTTCTCCACCAATAGTGCTGCCTCAAATCCTGATACATCTTCACGACACTCGAATGGATGGAATACCGTGAGCAATGGGCCTTCTCGAGAATCAACTCCCGAAGCCCATCCACAATGGGCACACAAATCCGACCCTGTATCCTCAACACCCCGTCATCACTGATGGTCACATCTCTGACATCATCATGTTGAACTCTGTCCCTAAGGACATGTAAATGCGGATAATCATACTGGCGCTCTCTGACGCGATCATATAAGGAAGACCGAGAAACCACACAAGCCAATACTCGGCTGGGCTCCGAAATATCTAACCTCACGAACCGATTGTCCAAGGCCTGAACATCAACCACAAGGGGTCTCTCCCCAACTGGAATATATGCCAAACTCCCCATACTCACTGCTTTTCGGCTCAAAGCATCAACCACCACATTGGCCTTTCCCGGATGGTACAGTATAGTGATATCATAATCCTTAAGCAACTCCAACCATCTCCGCTATCTCAAATTAAGATCCTTCTACTTGAAAAAATGATGAAGACTATGGTGATCGGTGAACACCTCAAAAGATATGCCATACAAGTAATGCCTCCAAATTTCAATGCATGAACTATGGCAACCAACTCCAAATCGTGAACGGGGTAGTTCTTCTCATGAGGCTTCAATTGATGAGAAGCATAACCAACAACTCCACCCTCCTACATCAATACACAACCAATCCCAACTCTCGAAGCATCATAATACACGATATATAAACCTGAAGCTGATGGAAAAACCAACATTGGAGCTATTGTCAAAGCTCTCTTGAGCTTTTGAAATCTCTCCTCACACTCGTCCGACCATACAAATGGAACACCCTTTCGAGTCAACTTGGTCAAGGGCGATACAATAGATGAGAATCCCTGAACAAACTGGCGATAACAACCTACCAAACCAAGAAAGCTATGAATCTCTGTGGATGAGGACGATCTAGGCCAACTCTGAACCGCCTCTATCTTCTTTGGATCAACCTGAATACCCTCGCTGGACACCACGTGCCCCAAGAAAGCCACTGAACCGAGCCAAAACTCACACTTGGATAATTTTGCATAAAGCTTCTCCTCCCTTAATCTCTACAACACGTCTCTGAAATACTTCACATGCTCCTCTTGACTGCGCGAGTACACCAGAATATCATCAATGAAGACGATCACAAACGAATCAAGATAAGGTCGAAACACACTATTCATCGGATGCATGAATGTTGTTGGGGCATTGGTCAGTCCAAAAGACATCACCAAGAACTCGTAATGACCATATCGGGTCCTGAAAGTCGTCTTAAGAATATCCGAATCCCTAATCTTCAGCTGGTGATAACCCGAATGGAGATCAATCTTGGAGAACACCCTTGCTCCCTGAAGCTGGTCAAATAAATCATCAATGCGAGGCAAAGGATACTTGTTCTTAATTGTTAACTTGTTCAATTGCTTGTAACCAACGCACATTCTCATTGTGCCATCCTTCTTCTTCACAAACAGAACCGGCGCACCGCAAGGTGACACACTAGGCCGAATGAACCCCTTATATAGGAGTTCCTGAAATTGCTCTTTCAATTCCTTCAACTTTGCTGGTGCCATACGATACAACGGAATAGAAATGGGCTGAGCACCTGGCACTAGGTCAGTACCAAAATGAATATCCCTATTCGATGGCATGCCCGTTAGGTCTGCAGGAAACACATCAGGAAAATCTCTCACAATTAGGACAGAATCAATACTGGGAGTCTAGCTCCGACATCCCTCACGAACGCTAGATATGAAAGGCAACCCTTCCCAACCATACGCTGCGCCTTCAAGAAAGAGATAACTCTACTAGGAACATAATCAGTCACACCTCGCCACTCGATCTGTGGCACACTCGGCGTAGCCAAAGTGACTGTCTTGGCATGACAATCCAGAATAGTGCGACACGGAGAAACCAGGCCCAAAATGACATCAAAGTCCACCATACTTAATAGCAATAGATCCATTCGGGTCTCCATACCCCCAATATTCACCACACATGAGCGATACACACGGTCTACAACAATAGTATCGCCCACAGGGGTAGATACATGAACAGTTAAAGCAAGAGACTCCCGGGGCATACCCAAATAATGAGAAAAATACGAGGACACATAAGAAAAGGTGGAACCAGGATCAAATAATACAGAGGCATCTCTTTGGCAGACAGAAACAATATCTGTAATGACAATATCTGAAGCAATAACATCTGGCCTACCTAGGATAGCATAGAAACGAGTCTAGCCATCGCCTGATCAACCTCGCCCTCTGGGGATACCCCTAGCTGACTGACCTCCACCCCTAGCAGGCTGAGCGAGTGGTAATCAAGAGACTGGTGCTGAAGCTGATAACTGGCCCCTCTACTGGGATGAACTAGCAGCCTAATGAGGACACTGCCTCCATATGTGTCCCACTTTGCCACACTCATAACAACTCCCAGGTGCTGGAGAAGGAGACTGAAGGGAACCCATTTCACCCGAGTGACTAACAAATGCACTCGACAGAGAAGAACCCTAAGCTGATGGGGTACGAGATGAAATCTGAGCTGGGAGGGCACTGAGTGATGACTGGCCCTGCTGAGACCCATGATAACCATGACCTGAAGATGCCCCGCAATACTCTGGGAGGAGTAGATGAGCAAGCCTGAAAGAACGGCCTCTACCATGCTGAAACTGGCCCCTCGAAGGAGCACCACTATAGCTGCCAGATCCTCGAGGCCCCTTGGCCTCCCTCTCCTCTTGCTCCTGATAGTGGATCGACTCAATCTCACGAGCGATATCAACTACCTACTCGAAGGTGGCACCTATCACCGTCTCTCTAGTCATCAGAATACAGAGCTGGTAAGTAAGGCCATTAACAAACCTCTTGATCCTCTCTCAATCCATCAGAACCAACCATATGGCATGATGAGCCAACTTAGAAAACCTCCCCTCATACTCGGACACGATCATGTCCCCCTGATGCAGCCACTCAAACTTCCTACACAGCTCATCTCTGCGAGACTGCGGCATATACTTCTCCAAGAAGAGAACGGAGAACTACTGCCAAGTAAAGGGTGATGCACTAACAGTCCTACGCCTCTAAAAATCCTCCCACCAAGTGAAGGCAGCCCCAGAAAACTGAAAGGTAGTAAATGGCACACCGCTAGACTCAAGAATCCTTGTTGTACGAAGCATCCGCTGACAATTATCTAAGAAACCCTGGGCATCCTCACCCTCTGCTCCACTGAATGTCGGAGGTTGGAGTCTACCAAACCTCTCAAGTCGACGTTGCTCATCGTTTGGCATAACTGATACTGCAAACTCCTTAGCTGGTGCAACCGGTTGGGCTGGAGGTGCCCCCGGAGTGTGAAGTCCTTGCACTACCTACTCAAGTGTGCGAGCAACGGGGGTCTGATTGCCTCCCCCGGCCTGTGAAGTAGTTGCTGCTGTAGTGGGTGAAACTGCCTGAGCCAAGCCAGTTCAAACTGATAAGATCTATGCCAAGGCCTCTTGAAGACCCGGAATCACGATGGGCATCCATAGCTAGAGCCTGATCCTGAGCTAGGGCAGCTGGTAGGTCTACAGGTGTTGCACTCACTACTCTACCTCTGCCACGACCGCGTCCACGGCCCCTGGTAGCCTCAGATGGAGGCACTAGTGGTCATCTACCCCGTCCAGTAGCTCGCGTCCTTACCATCTGTGAGAAAATAGAATAATAGAAGTTTAGTCCTCGGATCAACAAGTTTACACGACAAGAATATCAAGAATATAATATTTTTCCTAAAGGTTCTGCAGCCTCTCGAGGATAAATACAGATGTCTCTGTACCGATCTGCGAGTCTCTACTAAACCTGCTCATGACTTGTGAGACCTATGTAACCTAGGCTCTGCTACCAACTTGTCACGACCCTAACCTTGAACCCCACCGTGATGGTGCCTCTCGTGAAGACAAGGCCAGCCAGTCTAACACAATTCGTCCTTTTAAGTAGTTAAATAACACAAAGATAGTTTAAACATGATTTAATAGCAATATTTAGCGGAAATAGAGATAAAAAAGTGGGAATCTATCCCGACACAGCCCTAATCGGGGTGTCATAAGTCACGAGCGTCTAAGATACTAAATCCTCAAATATAGCTACAGAGTTTCAAATACTGGAATAGAACGTAAAAGAAATAGATAGAGATGAGCTCCAGGCTGCGAACGCCAACAACTACCTAAAGACTCCTCGAAGATCCGCCTGAAGCTGGAATGGGTCAGACTGGGGAGAGGGACCTACTACGCCTGAATGTGCACACATGGTGCAAGGAGTAATGTGAGTACTCCAACCCAGTGAGTAATAAATATAAATAATGACTGAAAGTAAAAAAAAACACGTATACACAAGGTATTCTATAATTAAGCAGTTAAATAAGTAATTTATAAGCAGTAAACCAATGAAAAGTGGAATAAAGTACTTCTGCAACAGATAAACAGGTAATTAACAAATAATTAAGATAAAGTAAACACATAGAAGTTCGCCCCTCGGGCACAGTATCAACAATTTCTGCCCCTCGGGCTCAATCTCACATCACAATGGGTACCCGCGCTCACTGGGGGTGTGCAAACTCTGGAAGGGGCACCTTACGGCCCAAGCGCAATATCAAGTCATCTCATGGCATCAAATCTAGGCCATCGGCCTCATATCAATCAAGCCACCTCGTGGCGTATATATGTATCTCAGTCAAGCCACCTCATGGCGTATATATGTATCTCAGGCCATCGGCCTCATATCAGTATCATTGTTCCTCACAATATAGGCCCTCGGCCTTGCTCAGTCCAAAAATTATCACAAGCCTCTCGGGCAATAGTAAAATGGTGTTTTCAGCCCAAGCATCATTTAAAAATATCATTTAAGTCTTAAAACTGAGAAAGAATGGCTGAATAGTAAAACAGTGGAAATTATCAGGAATGAGTTCAAGTAATAAATCAAAACAGTGAGGAAATGTCAATAAATAGCCCCTAAGGGTTCAAATAGTTGGCACTAGGCCCAAATAATGATGATAACAAATAGTTTAAAATCAAATACGCGGAAAAATCATCAATCGGAACGGACCAAGTCACAATCCCCAATAGTGCACGACCCCATGCTCTTCATCGGGAGTGTGTCTCACCTCAATAGAGCTCTACGATGTGCAATCCGGGGTTTCAAACCCTCAAAGCATCATTTACAATCATTACTAACCTCGCACCGGCTAAACTCTAGCTCGCGATGCCTTTGCCCCTCGATTCGGCCTCCACACGTATCGAATCTATCCAAAATCAGAACAAATAGGTCACAATATGCTAAGGGAACAAAGCCCAAGCGAAAACAATCAAAAAATACCAAAAATCCTAAAATTAGAAAAAACCCGAGCCCTGGGCCCACTTCTCGAAACTTGGAAATTTTTAGATCATTAGATTCCTCGTCTCCCCACGAGTTCATACATATCAAAAACGCAAGAATCTTAGTTCAAATGACCCCTCAAATCCCCAATTTAAGCCCTCTTAAACTCAAGCCCTAAACCTCCATTTTTAGTCCTTTATTTCCTTAAATTTCAGTCTTAATCCATGAAATATTGCCATAGAAGTGTGTTTTAGGTCCAAAATCCTTACCTTATCGAAGTCACATTGATTCCTCTCTTCAAAATCGCCCAAAGCTCCCAATTCCGAGTTCAAAAATGGTGAAACCCTTCAAAAATCGCGAAGAAAGAATATATATACATTCTGCCCAGGGGTTTTCGCATCTGCGACCCCTCCACCGCATATGCGGTACGTCATTTGTGGTCACACGTCCGCTTCTACGGAACTCACTTAAAATCCAAAAGTCACTTCTGTGACAGAACTTCTACATCTGCGGCTTCGCAGATATGGCCTCTTTGACCGCTTCTGCGGAAACTACTCGCCAAACCATCTCTCGCATATGCGGCCTCCTCCCTTGAACGTGCGACACCACACCTACGGTCCCCAAGCCGCAGGTGTGAAAACACCAGAAGCAACAACTTTTTGAAAACTCTTAAGTCCGAAATCTTCCCATTAACCATCCGAAATCACCTCGAGGCCCCCGGTACCTCAACCAAAAGCACAAACATGACCCAATACCTTATTCGAACTTGTTCCAATCATCAAAACACCTCAAATTACCCAAAACTCATCGAATTCAATCCTAAGTTTCAAAAATCTTCCGAAACACGCTTTTGATAAAAAACCCAACCAAACCACGTCCAAATGACCTGAAATTTTGCACACACACCCCAAATGACACCACGAAGATACTGCAACACTCGGAATTCCATTCCGACCCTTATATCAAAATCTCACCTACCAACAGAAAATTGCCAAAATATCAACTTCGCCATTTCAACCCCAATTCTACTCCGGACCTCCAAAACCAATTCTGATCACGCTCCTAAGCCATAAATCACCTCCCGAAGCTAACCGAATCATCGAAATTCCCATCCCAGCCTTCTAACACATAAGTCAATATCTAATTAACTTTTCCAACTTAAACCTTCTTAAAAGAGACTAAGTGTCTCAAGCCTTATCAAAATCACTCTATACTCGATCCGACCAACCCGATATCGCAAAACACGGACAACGAAGCATATAGAAGCATAAATGGGGGGAAATAGAGCGGTAACTCATAAGACGACTGTCCAGGTCGCAACAACATCTGCAGCCCAATACCCGCTTATGTGGTACCACATATGCAGACAAATTACCGCTTCTGCGGTTCTTCAGTAAAAAGGCCCAATTCGCATCTGTGGTCAACTCTCTGCACTTGCGCCTTCGCAGGTGCGGTCACCCTACCGCATCTACGATTCTTGACGATTCCTCCAAAATCCGCTTCTACGGCTCCTCTTCTGCACGTGCGGCATCGCACCTGCGGTGCCCAATCCGCATGTGCGGAAATACCAAAAGCATATAAGATTCTGCAATTTCACAAGTCTCAAACCTTTCTGTCAACCATCCGAAATCACCTCGAGGCCCACGGGACCTCAACCAAAAGCACAAACATATCCTAATACTTTATTCAAACTTGTTCCAATCATCAAAATACCTTAAACAACATCAAATCACCCAAAACACATTGGATTCAAGCCAAACTTTCTAAAATCTTTCGAATTTCGCTTTTGATAAAAAAAACCCAAACAAACCACATCCGAGTGACCTAAAATTTTGCACACACATCTCAAATGACACAACTGAACTATTGCAACTCTCGAAATTCCATTCTGACCCCTATATCAAAATCTCGCCTACCAATCGGAAATTGCCAAAATATCAACTTCTCCAATTCAAGCCTAAATCTACCCTGAACCTCCAAAACTCATTCTGATCACACTCCTATGCCACAAATCACATCTTGGAGCTAATCGGACCCCCGGAACTCACATCCAAACCCTCTAACACATAAGTCAACATCCAGTTGACTTTTCCAACTTAAACTTCCTTAAAAGATACTAAATATCTCAAACCTTACCAAAATCATTCCGGATTCAATCCGACCAAACTGATACCACATAACACGGATAATTAAAGCATAACAAAGCAGAAATAGGAAAAACAAAGTGGTAACTCATGAGATGACTGGTCGGGTCGTCACAGCCGTGCCTATGCATTTCTACTGCCTATTGAATTGTTGATCTCCCTGTTAAACCCCCTACCACGTCGCGTGGTGCGTCGCCCCATGCGGTGCGCTAGTATATTTTTTACAGAGTAACAATCCTATTTCGCGTAGGAGAAAGTGGTTTCATTTGGGCCCGACCTTGCTTGGTATAAATACATGTAAAAAAATTATTTTTGGGACTTTTAACATACTTTAGACCTAGGAAGAATACACCACGCTTGGAGGAGTCTTCTAACTAGTTTTTCTTCTCTTCTCTTCTTTTCCTTTAATTCCATAGCTCTAGAATATCGCCTCTCATTTAATTCGTCTCTAATATTCGCTAACTTATTTCCTTTAACTTCAGATTTTGCTACTCTAGATTAGTTTTAATTAAATATTTATACTTTAGGATTCACTTGCATAGATTAATTGCTTGGGTTTAATTTAGTTGATAGTTAATCACAAGTCCCTTTGGGTACGATCTCTGGACTTACAATCCTATATTACTTGTCCACCACGTATACTTGCGTGTGCATTTGGAGCAACAATAGTTTGTAGAGAGATTTTGCAGAAGAAATTTTTTAGAGCTTAACTTTTAAATTATAAAATTTATTTAAGAAATAACTTTTAGTTAAAAAATTACTTTTTAGAATAGTTTTATTTTTACATAAATTTTATGTTTTAAGAGTTATTTTATTAAGAAAATTTTTAAATTGAAAAAGAATTAAATAGACCACACATGGTGATCTCCTTTTAGCTTTGGCAAATAAAATGAACAGATCTTTAAACACGAAAACAACACGTCACTTCGAACACCTTGAACTGTTGAACTACTCACTCAACTATGTTAAGGATTTTCAAATATAACATATAATCATAGAAGGGCTACGCTACTAGCTCTAACAATAGTCAGTTCACGCAATTACAATTATATTGTTCTAAACTCGGAACAATATATTTGGGCCTATAGATATTGGTTCTTGTGAGCACGTGATTTTTGCCCTATGTGAATTACTCCCAGAAAATTCAAAATAAAATAATTTTTTCTTTGTTTGCAATTTTGTGGATTTTCATGGTATTTTCCGTTATTGTCTGCATTTGTTTGTGCATGTTTATTTTGTTTAAATTAATGGAAAATACAAAATAAGTTACATTTGCATTTAAAATTTAATTTTATAATTAGGATTAATTAAGTAAGTTTGTTGTTTTACAAAAATGAAAAAAATTACAAACATAACGTACTTTGCATTTTTATTATTTAATTTCGAATTTTTGTTAATTTTCTTTTAATTTGGTATCCAATTAGTTGTGATAATTATTATTTAGATATAATTAAGTTAATTTGATAGGATAATTTAGTTTAGGGATTAACTTAGGATTTAAATTAATTTTGAGAAGGAAAATAGTTTGGAAATAAAAAGAAAAGGAAAAGAATAAAAAAGGAAAATCAGAAGTTGGGCTAACTTAATCCCATGCCCAAAAATAATTACCCTTAAAAATAAACCAGCCCAAAAACCTATCCCAAAATCCAGTCCAAGAAGTCCATCGACCAAGCCATCAAAACGACGTAGTATGGGAGCGAACTATGTCGTTTCGGCGTCAATGAATCTCAACCATTCATCCATCCACATCCAACGGTCCACACATTACTGTGATGACCCGACCCATCGTCTCATGTGTTACTGCTCCGGTTTCCCCATTTTATTCTTCTTCATGTTTCATTGTCAGTATTTGGTGTGTTAGAGTTGAACTGGATTGGTTTTGATAAGAAATGAGACATTTAGTCTCTTTTAAGTTGGAAAAGTCAACCGAACATTGACTTATGAGTTAAAGGGCCCGGATGTGACTTCTGGCAATTCGGTTAGCTTCGGGGGATGATTTGTGACTTAGGAGTGCGATCGTAATTGATTTTAGAAGTCTGGTGCAGAATTAGGCTTGAATTGGCGAAGTTACAATTTTGGCGAATTCCGGTTGATAGGTGAGATTTTTATCCAAGGGTCGGAATGGAGTTCCGAGAGTTGTAGTAGCTTCGTTGGGTGATTTTGGATATGTGTGCAAATTTTTAGGTCATTCGGACATCGTTTGGTTGGAATTTGATCGAAAGTGCATTTCGGAAGTTCATGAAGAACTTAGGCTTTGATTTTGTGAAATTTGATGATTTTGATGTGAACTATAGTGATTTGATGATTCGAGCAAGTTTGAATAAGGTAATAGATCATATATGTGCTTTTGGTTGAGGTCTCGGGGACCTCGGGGTGATTTCAGGTAGTTAAACGGTGAATTTGGAGTTTGTTGCTTGGAAGAGGTTTGCTTGTTCTGTTGTTTCCGCATCTGCAAAAAAAGAGACCGCACAAGCGGTTCCGCAGATGCGGCTAGGTGGTCGCAAAAGCGGTCCTTGAAGGACCTGGGTGTTCCACAAAAGCAGACATGGGTCGGCATTAGCGGCGATCGCAAAAGCGGTTTGTGACCGCAGAAGCGGTCCCTGGTGAGTTAAGTTAGACCGCAGAAGCGGTCAAGTGGACGCATATGCGGTGATCGCAGGTGCGGTAAATTAACCGCAGAAGCGGAAATCGACCTGGGTTTAAGTGAACAGTGTTTCACAAATTTAAAAGAGAAGGAAAATATTTTGGACTTCGGCTTAGGCGATTCTTAGGCGATTTTGGAGAGAATTCGAAGGGGTTTCATCAGGTATGAACTATTGGACTCGGATTATGTTTATATAGTGTAAAATCATGGACTAAACACTAAAATTAAAGGAATTAATGGTTAAAAATGGAGGTTAGGGCTTGAAACTTAAGAGAGTTTGAATTAATGATTTGAGGGGTCAAATGGACTCCGATTCTTGTATATTTGATATGTATGAACTCGTGGCGATATAAGGATCGTATTAATGTAAAAAATTTTGGATTTCTAGAAGTGGGCCCGGGTCTCGGGTTTTGCAAGTTTCGGGATTTTGCTATATTTCGATTATTTTCGATTGGGTATTGTTCCCTTGGCATATTGTAACGTATTCGCTCTGATTTTGGTTAGATTCGACGTGCATGGAGGCCAATTTGAGGGGCAAAGGCGCCACGAGCGAGGAATTTCATCGGTTTAAGGTGAGTACTGATTGTAAATGATATCCTGAGGGTTTGAAACCCCGGATTTGCACAACGTAGTGCTATATTGAGGTGACTTGCACACCGGATAGCGAGCGTGGGGTAGAGCTCCATTGGGGATTGCGACTTGGTCCGTCCCGGTTGTTGATTTTACCGCGTATTTGACTATGACATGTTGTTTTTCACTATGACTTGGGCTTATTGCCATATTTGGAGCTTATTGCTGACTATTTGAACTTCTTGTGAGCTATCATCACTGTTTTCCTCACTATTTGAAATATTATTTGAACTCAGTCCATTTGAATTATATTGTTTCATGAACTCAGCTATATTTTTACTCAACCTTAAGTTTTAACTGATATTTGAACTATTGTTTGAGATGAGCATTTTTGTTTTAATGATGCCCGAGGGGCTTATAACTATTTTGGACTGATTGAGGCTGAGGGCCATGATTGAGGATCTGATGAGTGATGTGAGGAGTCTTTCAGGCCTCGAGTGATTGGTGAGGAGGCTTTCAGCCCTCGAGTGATTGGTGAGGCCTCGAGTTATTGGTGAGGAGGCTTTCAGGCCTCGAGTGATTAGTGAGGAGGCTTTCAGGCCTCGAGTGTATTATCAGCAGGCTTTTAGGCCTCGCATTGATATTGTTCAGGCTTTTAGGCCTTATTGATAGCGCTTGAGCTGTAGGAGACCCTCCAGAGATTGCACACCCACAGTGAGCGCGGGTACCCATATGAGTGAGAGTGAGCCCGAGGGGCTGATATTGTACTGTGTGAATGATACTGAGCCCGAGGGGCTGATACTGATCTGAGTGATGTGACACTGTGCCCGAGGGGCTGATACTGATCTGAGTGATGTGACACTGTGCCCGAGGGGCTGATACCATTCTGAGCATTTGATATTGAGCCTGAGGGGCTGTTACTGATTTAAGCTGTGCCCGAGGGGCGAACTTTTATGTGCTCATCTTGTATACTTATTTGCCTTCTTGCCTGTTATACTGCAGTATTTATGCCCGAGGGGTGGATTTTCTGTGCCTATCAGCACTAACTGTTTGAAATCATTTTTGTAATTATTGAAAAGACCATTTCCAAAAGGGATTTTAACTGAGCCAAGGCATTTCTAAAGATATCACATATTTCACTATCTTTCTTAGAAAATTATACCCGGCTTCTATACAGCATGTCGGTTGCTTTACGTGATTTCTTACTGCTCAGTTGTTATTTTCTCTTATTACTCACTGAGTTGGAGTACTCACTTTACTCTCTGCACCCCACGTGCAGTTTCAGGTATTGTTCACCCGGAAGCGGGTTAATAGCTGATTGAAGGTATTACTACTGTAGTGGGCAAGGTGACCGCCAGCGTTCGCGGCACCGGACTTCATCTTTTGATTCCAGATTTTATTCTATAAATTATTATTAGCCAGTAGTTGTGTTCAGTCTTCTTTAGATGCTCGTGACTTGTGACACCCCGGTCGGGTTGTGTTGGGTTGTAATTGATAATTTTTAATGCCATTAAGTGGTATTTTCTATTCATTATGTTTAATGACTGTTAAATAGACGATTTGGGTTAGTTGGCTAGCATTGTCTTAACGAGAGGCGCCATCACGAATAGGTTTGGAAATTGGGTCATGACAATTACCCCCGTATCCATCAAACCTACCCGACCCATTTTCCCCTGACCTGTCCAGTCCTCTATACCAAACGACTTCGTTTTCATTAAATGAGCGATCACGGCCGTTGGATTCTCATCATCCAACAGCCCAAATTAAAACCTAGATCTAATATACCCCAAACCCCCACCTAATCTTCCTCATTCACCCTCACCATCAGAGACCTGCCCCTAACCCTAGAAACCGCCACCATTCTCCCACCGCTTCAGGGTGGCGGCACCATCTCCTATCACCACTAAATCAACACCAAACAACCACCTCACTCCCTCTTTCCAAACCTGTGCTCCGATTCCTTCAAATTTGCCTACAACTCTTCAAATATCAATTTGAAGGGATGAACCCTGGCGTCGTCCTAAGATTCTCCGGTGGCGGCGGCGCCTTAGACCGGTCCCAAACTAACACCCCTTGACCACTACGACTCCCTCTTCCCTAATCCGCAAACCATCACCCTCGAATCCAACTAGAACGCGTCGAATGTTGAATCTAAGTTTAAAACCTAAAATGGCAAAGTCCAGATTCATTGAAGGTTTAAGCTAGTTTTGACTTTGTCCATGTGTTCTTGATAAGAACACACGGTTAAAGGCAAAATTTAGTTTAAAATTGGAGATTCGAAGGTCCCCCCCCCACCCCCTCCCCCCCGAATTCCTTACGGACCGGTTAGTTATTTCCTATTTCTATGTTGGTATTATTCTGATGTTCATCTTTACTCATCTCTTTTTCTTTTATATGGTCAATTTCAGTTGAAATTCGACCAGTCCTCCGGTATAAACTATCTTATGTTCGTTGTTTGTTCTTCAGATTGTGTTGTGAATTTATTTCATTAGTTGTGATGCCAGTTTGTGTTAAATACTTTGAAATCGTATCTTGTTTAATCACTTAGTTAGTTTAACTAGGATTAGTCTATTAGTTTGATTAATTTCTTGAATTGTGTAATAATCCGGTGATTAGTGTAAGTTTAACTCTCAAAAGCTATTCAAATGGTCACCTAACTTAAGAAGCTTCTAGTGGATGGTAGGGTAGAAATTGCATTACGGAATTAATTAACAGCACTGAACTAGTGGATAATTAAGGAATTGAAAAGTGAATTGATAGTGGAGAGAACACTAACTTAATGCAATTCAAGAGTTGTTGAGGACAAAACGCGGGGGAGAATTAACAGATAAGGAAAAAAATAAAGAATCTTGAGAGACATTAATAGAGAAAAGAAAAACACCCTGAAATACTGAGTAGAAAGAGAGCTTGAGAGATAGATACACAAGAGAGAGTCCAAAGAAAGAGACACAAGAGAGAAATTAAGAGAGGAAATCCGGCAAACAACTAAAATAACTTGAAGGCTTGAAAAATTCTGCATTAACACTCAAATTCCTCACATTTCTCTGAAAAAAAGTAGCTCAAATCCTGCATAGTCTAGGGTTGTTGATAATCTCTATTAACTAGAGGCTTTGAATCATTTCAAATCTCTGTAACTAGTTGAAAATGGTCTGATTTTGTGGTTTACGAACTTGGTTTGAGGCTATCTAGTGTTCTGGGCTACTGTTCCATTGGATCTATTTGTCGATCTGCTGCTGCTGCTTCTACTGAATCCTCATTTTTCCTTGTTTATTTTGTTTCTCAGGTATGTCATCTGAATTATGAATGGAATTGATGTCGTCTTAGGCTATTGTACGAAGATGTAGATTTTAATTGGAAAAAAAAGGATTTTTCGCTATGATTCTACCAATTTTTTTTTTCTTTAAGTTTGTTGCTTTGTATTCTTGCATCCTCCTAGCCAGGTTTTCATCTGTGTAACTAATCCTGTAATCAATACCACACTTGCTTCCTAAGATTGGAGATAGTGGTTTTGTCTTGTATGAATTCAATTCAACAGAGAGGCAAACACAAGAAAATTCTTGTTATATATTAGTATTCTCCAATGAGAATGAGCTACTGTCTAGTTGGTATTCTGTTGGAGTTATAAAAATGAATTGTTGTTTGATCAAGTTTATGCGTTTTTTACAATTCTTGAACTTTTGAGCCGTAAGTGTATATATGATCAAGTAGACTGTACTAAAACTTTAAATCCATGGCTATTTTGCTAAGTTCATTTGGCTGATGCTTGAATTTTTATTTTTGATTTGGCTTAAGTACTATATAAAATACTTGCTAAACTCAAATAAAATGAGATGGTAGATCGATTGTAACTCCCTCAACGTGAGCAACTTATTGTATTAGCTTTATTCCTATTTTGGTAAATGTCACATAGTCACACTTGATTGTCTCACGTTAAAAACTACTTAAAGTCTATAATATAGTACAAAGTAACGCCAAGCCAAATCAACCACTTATAAGAAAAATGGGAAGTATGCTGTAATGTTTTCTTTTTTTGGGTAGCCAATTTGATGATATATTGGATCTTGGTCTCCAAGAGACTTATATTCGATGTTGTTCCAGTATGATATGTGGGTTCATTTTGTTTGAGTTACCTTATTTGAACATATTTCTTCAATTTCTTATTAACCAAGTGCGTGCCCTTTTGAAATTTTATTATTACGTTGAAATGATTTTCCTATAGTTTAATCTTTAGCAATTTTTTTTGTCTTTTAAATTAAGAATACCTTTCCAGGATTAATTTACTACACTTTACCCATAACAATTTTCATGATCCGTGACTTTGCAATAATCTCAAATTTAGAAAAATAATCTTGAACATCCGTAGTTTGCTTTAGTTAAGTATAATCATTTGAAATAATTTGAGGCGCGCCATGCCAAACAAAAATGACAATCGCAGGGCCCTCGTATAATTAATTTTGTTTAGATCCTTAGAAATCGAGGCGTGCCATTTAGCGAATTTTCATGGCTCTCGCAAAGTTGATAACACGTAGTTGCTTTAGGCGCGTCATTTAATAATATTACCTTCTTAAATTCGGGTGCACATTTATGTGACCCAAATCCAAATCTCAACAACGTCAAAATATGTCTAAGACCGCAGGTGCATTTATGTGACGTGGTCCAAGACGGATTTTAGCAGTGTTGCAATATTCCTTTAAATAATTAAATAAAGCGCACATAGGTTCAAAATATTTTAAAATCAGATAATTAAGCTGAATATAACAGATGAGCGACCGTGCTAGAACCACGGAACCCGGGAATGCCTAACACCTTCTCCCGGGTTAACAGATTTCCTGACCCGAATTTCTGATTCGCAGACTGTAAAACAGAGTCAATCTTTTCCTTGATTCGGGATTTGACCCGGTGACTTGGAACACCATAAATTATCCCAAGTGACGACTTTAAATTCTTTAAATAAATAAATCTCGTTTCGATTATGCTTAAATTGGAAAAACTCCTTTATACCTTTACAGGGTGTAAAAAAAAGGAGGTGTGATAGTTCTAACTAAGCCGCCCATACCTTCATTTTAATCTGTAAGCTGAAATCTGAACTCGTCCATACCATTCCTATCAATCAATAAATTATAAATAATTAAATACCATATTGGATCCAACAAAATTCATCTAATAATTCCTACAATTCATCATGTTTTCCAACTCCCCTACATCCACTATTAAGTAGTAGTAAAATACACGCATCAAGCTTTGATCTCAGCTTGTATTTCATCCCTCAACACAAAGTGTTGATTGTCTCGTAGAAAGGGGAATTTATTTCACGCTAAGAAAGATTAAGGGGTAATAAGAACCCGGAAAATTTAGATGTATAGTTAAAAATTCAGAATAAATTAACGGGGTATTTTTGTATTGTTAAGGTTTGCCTTGATCTTCTTACTATATTTGAATTTTTTATTTTGCTTAAATGGACAAAATATTTACCATCATCGATTTTATCCTTAAAGGAAGATATCTTTCATATTTTAACAGATTGTTATAAAATAATAAAAGAACAAGAACAATATTGCAGAGAAAGAGAGAAAGGGAATTTTTATTGATTTTCGGGTGAATTACAATGGAATAGAACCCTTTATTTATAGGGAGAGAGTGACTTAGCCACCGAGTAATAAACCCTAGAGTCTCTCTAAATATAGACATTCACCTTAAATAGAATTCTATTTATAACACTCCCCCTTGAATGTCTATTCAACAGATAATTTGCCTCTTTAAAACCTTAACTAAATAAAACCCAATGGGGAAAAAATCTAGAG
Source organism: Nicotiana glauca (assembly GCA_026770625.1). Taxonomy (NCBI): domain Eukaryota; kingdom Viridiplantae; phylum Streptophyta; class Magnoliopsida; order Solanales; family Solanaceae; genus Nicotiana; species Nicotiana glauca. The sequence goes on along the minus strand of MU782295.1, from coordinate 14,291 downwards.
AAGGAAAAAGAGTACACATATCTAACAATACACATTTTGGTTACCTCATTAAAAACCTTGCAAGGAAAATCCAGTGGGACAAAATCTTGTAAGGGAAAAAGAGTACAACGCGTATTAACTCCCCCTGATAAAAGAAACAATTTAAATCTTTAAGCATTTGCATTCCAATCTTGTGCACCATCTTCAAAAGATCTTTGGTAGAGATTTGATAAACAAATCAGCCATATTAACTTGAACGAATTTGTTTTACTTTGAAATCATCATCTTAATAGATGCATTGTCTTCATATGATCTTGTTGGAATCATCAGTTCAATATCTTCACATAGAGGTGAAAACTCTTGCTATCATATTATCATGCTTATAGTTATAGCAAGATACATTTGTGCACAAATTGCACTGGGGAAGCGGTACTTCAAGATCAAGAATTGTATATGCTTCAAGCAACTTAAATCCTTCATGGATGTCACGCCCCAAACCCGAGGAGCGCGACCGGCGCTCAACCGAGTAAACCCGACTGAGCAAGCCTGCTATGTTTTATTTTACCCAAACTAGTTCATAAATAAAGAAGGGATATTATCCCATTTAATAAAACTCAAGGAATTCTGTTGTTAGCAACCCTCATTTCATTCTTTGTAATTGCTTCATTTAATTTTCAAAATATTACAAGTTTGCAAATTTAATGAAAAACATGCTTATCAAGTACCAACATTTCTTGCCCGGACTCCCAACATCAACCTCCACCCACAATAGTCTACGGAGCCTCTAAATACAAAATAAGAGCAATAGAGAAATGCCGGCAACAAGGCTCCGGCTATACCTCAAAATATATTTAAAAAATAAACAAAAGATACATAACATGACCCTGAGATGGAGTAGGGCTCACCAACACAGCCGATGAAAAGTAGAGAAGGTGCTACCACCGGTGGACTAGAATACTTGCTGTAGAACCACCTGCAATCATAATACGATTGTAGCGCCCCCGGCAAAAGGAACGTTAGTGCCGTAGAATAGCACTAGTATGTAAGTCTAAAAGTACTATTTCATAGTAGAATATCCATACAAGCAAAGAATTCACAAACAATAAGTCAAGATCAACAATATTCTAACACCCAATTTTGAAACATGTTAGTCCTCTACTTTATGAAAATAATATATATACTTTTTGTTTGATTGGGAGATCTCTAGCACCGATATAAGTTTTACCACCGTCTTTGATAGCACGGAGTCCGATCACGACCCGATCGGCTAAGTCATCCCTTTTTAGAGACATATACCAAATCACAAATTTCCAGTTTTTAATTTCCCAGGTATCAAATTTCCAGATTTATTGATTTCCAGCACTATGCCACCATGTGTGCGGCATGGCGTCCGATCACGGCCCGATCAGCTAAGCTGCCTTCACACATATGCCGTGTGGGTTGGCGTTACCATATTTCAATGTTGCCAAGATCATCCCAGTTAAGGGGAATAAGCTTGATGCACCCCTACACCGGCACGTGTTGTTTCAGGAATAAGTCTTATGACCCACCCTTCCTCGGTATTACTAAAGATACTACCGAAAACATATTTGATTCAATTTAGTATTGCACACAATTGCAGTATAAATACAAGTATACGAACATATCATAAATGCAACCATGCTTACCGCAATATCCTTCACAATTTATAGATTCCCATTAGTATTTCCAGTCACCAACAACAACAATATTTCGTTGGCTCATTTGGCCATCCACAAGATTCTTTATTCCTGGAACGGTGGCCGTATTCGATTTTTTACGTTTTCATCCCTTTATTTCCAAAGATCACCAACCAATATCAATGTACCAAATATTCCGGAAATTATGTATTTTCAAATTCAACAGAGATAGAATCATCAAGCATAGGGGACTCTTCCCAAAGAGGAGTATATCAACCAACAATTATATCACACATTGAGCGGATCGTATTTATAAAGCCAGCATAGTTCGGGTACAAGAGCTTTAGGCCATTCTACTTTTGGAATTTAGCTCATAAGATTTGAGACTATTTTATATTTGTTTCACCCTTCCTTATTCGATTCATTTTCATATGTCATTACATCTCATCAACAAGTAGACAAAATCAACCAAGTCATTTAATACACACAATAGCAACTAGGAGCAGTAAACAGAGCAATTCTTCTCACCCAATTAGCATGCTAAACTTCTTTTGAGAGGCGACTCAGGACTATACAATTTTGGTAGGTAAACCGCACATAAACTTACAAACAATATGGAATTCACTTCCGAGAGAGAAAGTTTAGCCTACATACCTCGATTGAGCTTTACTTAAGTCTTACTATACTCCGAGACTCTTAGCAACGCCAATCTCTTAGGAACATGACAAATCGAACCACAAACTAGAGAGGTGATCATATTTCTAGTTCATTTGAGTATATTTTCAAACACTAAGTGGGTGTTATGCTTTTAAAACTATTTTGTGAAAGATCCTACCATCCCTCATCCCATCCTTAGCTCAAGACTTAACAAAATACTCTTAAGAACTCATGCATGAAAGATATCAACTTCTACACTCATCAATTACCCTTCTAATGGTCTATCCTAGTTGTATTTAGAAGTTAAGAGCTTGGATTATAGACTCTTACCTTATGGGAAGATGACCTAGGTGTCGTTCTTGACAAATCTTCAAGGTTTAAGCAAGATCTTTAGGAGAAATGTTAATGAAGAACCCCTTCTCCCTCTAGGACCCCCTTTCTCTCTCTAAATGTATCGGAAAATAGGCCTAAAATGAAGGGTAGGGTGTAATATATCAACATGGGGTCGGGTTAAAAAAATAGAAAAATTAACCCTGCGATGTCAATTCTACTATAGCAGAATGGACAGCAGAATGAACATGCGGGTCACAGAATGCACCGCAAAAATGGTACCCAAAACTGGGCTACTCTGGTTCAATCCGCGACAGAAATGCGACCACCGAGTTAAAAATGCCATAGGAAATGCGGTCGCAGATTTGATACAAGACAGCATTTTCCAGCCTTTGGTAATTTGATCATAACTTTGCATAGGAATGTCCAAATGACAAACGGTTTGAAGCGTTGGAAACTAGACTCAAATACCTTTTATTTGATATGCTATTTACCATATAAAAACTCATAAATATATAGATATGCTCGTTTAAAGTGGAGCCTTGTGCGAATCCATTTGAAATGTTTGCCTATTACGAAATTTTTCCCATTTGGCATACACTTAGGCTTCCATTTGGACCCCACATCACTTACCATAAGACTTATACTCATATTTACCAAGTCTAATTGATTTCCACCATGTTAATAGTACATAAAATATAATAATTAGCCTATGTGGCATCATAAAATCCTAGATTACTTAGCGAAATTTTTCGGGGCCTTACATTCTCCCCCCCCCAGGATCATTCGTCCTCGAATGAGGAGTAGAGTCTTCCCCAAACACTTTAACGTCACACACCTCTTTTCTGACCTACCTCAAGTCCCTAAATTTTGACTAACTCCAAAATTCTTCAGAAATTTCGGTTGAGTGTCCTTTGTAACTAGGCCTATCCACATGCTCAGAGAACCACCAAAACCATCCTAAAAACATATTCACAAATCGACAAATTACCATAATGTATATATCAATAACAAGAACCTCAATATTATAAGCACCACGCTATCACGATGATACCTGGGCATGGATTGCACATTTTTAAATCACAACACCCATAAGGTACCCTTTCAAATCAAAACCAATTGTTATACGATCAAGCAAAGGTATTTTCTTTCCACGATACTTTCGACCTTCAAGGTGGACTTATCGACTTATAGGCTATCCCACAAGATACTTATGGATACAATCCCAACCTCCAAACTCATATAACAAGAATGATAGCTAGATATCTCGCATAAACTAACTACCCATTTACTTCACCTTCAATAATTTCCATTGGAATGATATACCGAAGGTTCCCAATCACCTCTTTAAACACATATACATGGAACATCGGGATCATAGAGGGTAACGATACGACACGGGGAAATCATACTCATAACTTGACACATCTCTTTTAAGGCTTTTTAAAATCTGAAATATGCTACATCTACTTTACCCTTATGAACAATTCGCATAGTGTCTTCCTAGAAGAAACCTTGAGAATAGCTTGCGCACTCTCTTTAACGCTAGATCTTTAGGTCGGGTTCCCGATTTTTAAACATTTTGCAACTTTTAACCATCATTCTGAGAGGAGCTAGAATGAATACGACCATAGAGTTCCTACCCAATTCGGTTGACCGCAGGATGACGCTACCCCTTGACACACTTGAGCCCATATCCTTAATAGATTTACCACAATTAGGAACAACGAGGTTCGAGATTGGACTAAAAGTGTTTCAAGAATCCACCGATGTAGATGTGTTGAACATGGCATCTTATAAGGTTGTATTTTATTTTAGGAGTCATAAAACATACTATATATTATGGTGACACGATCAATCGTTGTGATGAAATCATTGGTTGGAACAATAAGGCATGAAGTTTAGATAGCATACCAGCAATAAAAAATTATTTACGGAGTAATATTCAGGTACGTACCACCGATCGACTCATGGAGTGTGGGGAAGATCGAATTATCAAGAGTGAGAATACTCTAACACCTTGTATGAGATTGGGGTTTCAAGATACATGCAGTTGAATTACACTCGTAACATTACTTGAAACACGAAATCTATGCCACAAGCCCGTGAGGATGAAAATAAGTTGAACGCTTATGAGATTATCATATTTCAGACAGCTTAACCCTTCCTGATAATTGATCATATACGAGGGAACTAAAGATACGACCAAACTTGTCTTTCAAATCGATATGCTTATGATATGTGCAAAAATCTGAAGGCATCTAATCTCATCCTTTTCTCAAGTAAAACCACATAGCTCGGACATCTAATTGTTGGGATGAAATCATGTACTGGTTAGAGGCGTTCTAATGGTTAACATGATGCTCTAGGGAGAAATACAAATGACACTCTTATCATCCCAAGGAGGTGTAATACCAAGGGTAGCAAAATTATCCTCACATGAAACTGATATAGTCAATTATTTTAGGAGTCGAGTGAGAATAAGGCCACGTAACCCATCCAATCTGACCCATTTAAGACTTTGGAAAGAGGGATGCACTTTGATTTGAAATCAGGGCAATTTTAGCCTGGGCTTAAAGGAAAGTCATTACTTTTGAAACCCATGAGTTAAGCCCTAGTAGTCCTAGAAAATCAATAACAATGGCGAGAAGGTACTTAAAACCATTATGAGTTTGTATAAAACAAGACCTCAAAGTGCCTACATGGATAAGTTCGAAAGAATGAGATGTTTTAATGCATTTATCTCGAAGAAGTAACCCGGGCTATCTGGTCATATGGACAAGTGGAGAAGGTAGATGATTGTTTAGGAAAAACTCTCATAAGAAGTGCGAGCAATATCTTGTTATCCTAATAAAAAGGAACATGTCCTCATCCTTAATACGACAAGACTTCCTCTTTGATGCCATGAAACATAAATAAATTCTACAATGAGAGTTATCAGATGAAGTAGATAGTAGGGTAGCAAAACTAATGAGCACCATTTAGAACCAACGAGCATAAACCGAGTTGAAGACATTAGAAGTCTGTAGGAAAGGAGAAATTTGCCCACTCTCAGGGCACTTGTAGAGTACATAATAGTGAGGTTAATTAAATCATATCATATAGTTGGATAACTAGTCGAGGCATTGAGATGATATAGCATTAAAGATTGCGGGTAAACAACACATAATACAAGACAAATCACAGAAGGTGAGGGAGCTTTATGGAAGTAACCTCTACATTGTAACCACTAGGAAGAGAGGTAATATAAAGCGATTACGAGAAGCTTTTTTTTTTAAAAAAAAGAAGATCTCTGTATAAATTCATGTGATGTATAGCTCTAGAATTCAAGAATTCAATTGTGTTTAGCAACTCAACTTTATAATGAATCATTACAACACACTTCTATACAACCAACTATTACAAGCCATATGGGGAGATGCTATAAGACTTGACTGAGAG
>MU782290.1:35070-45574 GCA_026770625.1 Nicotiana glauca | reverse complement strand
TCGGAAAGAGTTTGTTCTTATCACAACTCTTCCCTTCCACAACTATAAATAGGGGTCTTCATAACTCAGAAAAGACACCAGAAATTATAACAAGAAGCAAGAAAGAGCTCGTGGATCAAACGCTGCAAATTTCTCTACAAGTTTCAAGCTTCAAGCAATCAAGTTCAAGTTCAAGAAGTTCAAGCTCAAGAACGAAGAACGAATCAAGATCAAGTTCAAGCAATCAAGCTCAAGCTCATGCTCAAGAACAAGATCATCATTCGTGACAACAAACATAGATTCAAGATCAAGCTCCAAGACCCTTGAATTTATTTACCATTGGAAAGAAGAATCAGAGGAGTCATAGAGATTATAACACTCAAATTACTTGAAATCAAATACTACGATTGTTGCAATATTTTCTTGATTTTATTTTCTCGTCCGCAAATTTATTGTCTACAGGTAGTACAAAGACATATATATTTTTTCTTGGAAAAAGGAAGAGTTTCTTAAATGTAGGGGATTATGTGTAACTGATATCCAGTATTATAGGTATGTTTCATTTCCTCCTTTTTATATTTTTGTATAAAACTAGTAAATATAGGTATATAAAGTAATTAATATGGAACCTAAATAAAGGTAGTAAATATGTTTCTATTATAGTATAGCTAGGTAAAAATCCCAAAAATAATTATAATTTTTTCTAAATTTCTCATTCGATATGTCAAATATTTGTATTGGAGTTTCGACTAATTGGATTTGAGACAGTAGAGCTCACTAAAAGAGGAAAATCGCTTCGTACTAAAGGAATTATTCTAGATTCATGAAATGTAAGATCCATTAAAAAAGGGAGGCGCTCTATACTAAAAGAAATTTTATACCAAAAGCTTAAACCCAAGATTTCTGATTAGAACGAAAGATTTTTATTCATTCCAGTTCCAGCATAATCTTTGGCGATAAGTAATTGAAAAACTTATAAAATTGACGTGTCAGATATTCAACCATAGATATATAGTGACGTAGAAAGAGTAGTAAGCAAAGTTGGCAGGATATATAGTAGATTTGATGCAACTATTTTGCCTTCTAGCCAAATTTAGACAAGTGTTTTAATTACCTAAATTGACTTATATACGTGTCTTTCTTTCTTTCTTTTGTTTGTTTAGTCTCTTTTTGGATTTACACCGTCCATCTAGTGATACTTTACATGTGAGCTACAACATATTATATTGGGAGTTTGGATTGACTTTTTTCTTAATTGAACAACAACAACAATTTCAATATAATCCTACAAATAAAATCTGAAGAGGGTAGTGTGTATATAAATTTTATCCTCACCTTATAAAGATAAAAAATGTAATTGAAAAAAGCAGTAACAAAAAGCAGTGACTTTCTTCTTGCTTCTACCGACGAATTTAAGAGAGATATTTATGTGAAGATGACTACAACAACAAGAATCGGTGAGCACCCTCCACTTCCAACCAAAAGGTTATGAGTTCGAATCACCCCAAGAGTAAAATAGGAGCTCTCGGAGGAAGGAATGCCGAGGATCTATCGAAAACAATCTCTCTACCCCACAACCAAAAGGTTATGAGTTCGAATCACCCCAAGAGTAAAATAGGAGCTCTCGGAGTAAGGGATGCCGAGGATCTATCGGAAACAATCTCTCTACCCCAGGATAGGTGTAAGATCTGCCTACACACTCTCCCTAGACCCCACACTAGCGAGATTATACTGTTTGGGGTGACTCGAACTCACAAGTCACAACCTCCTGGTTGAAAGTCGAGGATGCTAACCATTGCTTGGGGTGACTCGACCTCACAACCTCCTGATTGGAAATGGAGGGTGCTAACCACCAAAGTAACCCACTCTTGTCTACGTGAAGAAGACTAAAGTAGATATTTCGGCTTCGCCGCGACAATAATTGTTACACCATAATAAAAGGAGATAAATAAAGAACACTTCGCCTCAATATAAACCAACTACGCCTCAATCCCAAACAAATTTGGATCAGCGAAAACAAGAAGATTAAAATGCTGATAATTACAAGGAAAGGAATGAAAGAACAAATGAAATACTGCTATAAGCTTAAACTGAACAAGCTATTATTCATCAACTTTATCCCTTTTATCTTTCACTAAATAATGAAAACTCCACTTACATTTTTGAAACTTTAAGCTAAGAGAATATAAACATTCCCATCCCCTCTACAATCCTAGTACTTAGTATATTCTAAATCATCCCTTCAAATAATAATTGTATGGATAAATTATGTAGTTTGACTTCAGTGACAATTTGATTCTGGAATTCCTTCATAACCATAGGGATTCTTACTAGCCCAGTTCCATTGATCTCTGCACATCTCTTCGATACCATATTTCGCCCTGCAATAGTCAGACTGTTTAGAGGCGGATCCAGGATTTAAAGATAGTGCGCACATATATTTATACACATGTATTTTGTACAAATTTCTCTCGACCTGTATATGTATGCAAAAGTCACTTACTTCCACTTCAATTCACGTTCTGCTTTCTCTGTAGCAGCGTATACAATTTCAGCATCCCCAGGCCGTCGACCGGACATCACCAACGGAATTTTCTACAAAAGCACAAAGAGAGTAAATTGGCGCACCATAAACATCATAAGGGTCTTTACAATAAGTAGAAAGTCCAGAATTAGCAGAGTCTTTCTCAACAAAGAAGATAAAAAGAAAAATGGATATCACTAGCACTCGCTAAGCCTTCGTAGGAGGAGTTACCCGACACAATATCCTGGCAGGAAATAGCAAGTATCTGGTGGATTAGTCGAGATGCGCCTAAAAAAGCTCAAACACCACCATTTTAAACCCCCCACCCCCCACACACCCCAAAGAAAAAGGAACAGAAGGAGGTAGCAATTGTATGAAGACGCGAGTAACCACAAAGCAGCCTCACAGCTTTAGGGGTTCAGGAAAACCGTGAAATCCTCTTCCTCAACTATCGAGAGGAAATGGATGTTCTGCATTATACCCATCTGAGTTTGCAGGAACATGCTCCCAACTCACAAAATCAAAGGACACTCATTCCAGATAGGAAAAATGAAGTAAACGAACATGCGAGTGTGCATTATCCTCAAATATAATCAGAATTAAGCTCCCAAAGGTGGACACGAAATACATATAGGAAGAATGCAATAAGAAGACTACCTTTCCTGATGCCTTCTCAAATGCAGCCACCATTTCCAACACCGAAGTTCCTTTTCCGGTTCCCAAGTTGTACACTTCACAGCCTAAAAGAATCGATCAAAATCAGCATAGCACAACAACTCGAAAACGAGCCAACGTTAAATTATTAAACTATCATGATAAAAACTCTGATGTTTCTTCCATAATATGACTTGTATGGAAGATCTGTTCTACTGCCATGTTAATGACAGGGGAACATAAAGCAGAAAGAAGCACGCGTTATTTGAAAATAAACATTGTGATTGAAAGAACATCAATCCGAAAGGACACTTTTCAAGTACGGTTAAGAACTTTAAACGCGAAAATAAAACAAGTAATACAAATAGAAGTACACACCTATAGAAGGATCGGATAGCTTCTGCAAGGCAGCTATGTGTCCATCTGCTAAATCCACAACATGAATGTAATCACGGACCTGAAAAACATAATCATTCTCTGAGGAAAAGCTCATATAAGGGACAGTTATGATATTTTTGTCACATTTTGACAAACTACAAAAAAGAAACCAGAAGTCCAGAACAATGCATCTGAACAATTTAATGTCAAAGCAGTAACAACTTATGGTATTGCTTGACATTTTTTTAAATGAATTTATACATTTAAAAACTACATGAACAGTATTACAAATCACAATGTTTTAATTAATTAATTCAAGAAGTGTTTGAAAAAATGTGGACATATCAAATCATAATTTTGTCATATAAAATAGGACGTAGGAATAACATTGGAAGTTTAAACATTTCTAACACAACTAAAGATTTGCTATTGAAAATACAGTCATACCCCTGTACCATCCGTTGTTGCATAATCAGTTCCATAAACTGTCAGCGCCGGTCTTCTGCCTACAGCAACTTGTTGAACAAAGGGCATAAGGTTGTTGGGGATTCCACGCGGATCTTCACCAATGTGGCCACTTGAATGAGCACCAACAGGATTAAAGTACCGCAGCAATATGATTTTCCATTCGGAGTCAGAGGATCGTACATCACGACATATTTCTTCAATGAAGAGCTGACCATTGATTGAGTCTTGTTAGATTATGAACAGACAGGAACAGACAGAATTCTTCAACCAATAAGAACCAAAAAAGTAAAACTACAGCAAGAAAATAAAAAGGAATATACAAGACTTGCCCTCTTATCAGCAAACTAGACAGAAAAGCAGCCAAATTAGGCTACATTTCAGTTTTGAAATTCAACAACTTCAGCGCTGAATATGCGGGATGAAACAACTGAAAGTACCTTTGTCCGTCCATAGGGATTTGCAGCACTCAGGGGGAATTCCTCGGTACAAGGAACCTCTTTTGGCCAACCATAAACAGTAGCTGACGACGAAAACACAAGCTGTAGATATGGAGAAGGAAACCGGTCAAGACAATGACTTGCAAGAAAAGTAGATGCATATTAAAAGTGCTCTAAAGTGCGAGGAATTACCCTTTTGCATCCATGCGCTGCCATGACTTCCAGCAGAGTAATTGTTCCTATAAGGTTGTTGTTAAAATACATCAAAGGTTTCTGGACACTTTCACCTACTGCTTTTAGTCCAGCAAAATGGATAACAGCATCAAATCTGCATCGAATTCGTAATTGAAGGCAAACCAATGTATCAAAAGGTAATATGTTTGAGCAAAAGAGTCACAATATGTTGATGCAGACATTAAACACTTATTCTTCATAGCTTTGTTTCATGTGAAAGAGTACATAATTCATGCAAAAAACTGATCAAATTGAGACTCAACACAGCAAATAAACTATCGCGCGTACAATGTAACTACATAGTAATCAATATTGAGGAAGTTCGAAATAAAAATCCAGTCTTATAAAAACCACCGAGGCAGATTTTTTTTCTTTTTGTAAGGGATGATAGAACTTACTTGTTAGACTGGAAAATCTCCTCAATTGCAGGCTTATCACGTAGATCCACCTGCATTATAAGACAAAATAACCATAGAATTCAGTCACAAACTTTTTTTATAACTAGAAACAAGAAATCAGCTTAATCCTTGTAAAGTAAAGGTACTGTTATACAGGAAAACTATAATGAATTAAAGGCAATAAAGGCAAAGGTGTTCACAAAAGAAAAATTTACTGTGGTCTACACAATTATTACCACCAAGCAGAAAACACCAAACTAAACAGACTACTGAGAATAATTTGCACCCAAATTTCTGGATTGTTAACAGTTTTGTCTACATATGGAAAGAAAAAACAGTTTGACAGTTTGTTAAATGGAGAAAGAAGCACATGATACACCAGAAAAAATTATTCTATCTTACAATTCCAAAAGAAACAAGAACACATAGATTGACCACATACAAAAGATTTACTGATTAAACCAATTTCAGAACCTAATAAAAATTCAATCTTTACATTAAAAAACAAAAACCCAAAACTCAAATTCATACAATTCCACCTTTTTCCACAAACCCCAGAAAAATTCTCCTATGCCCATGCCATAAAATTCAAAGAGAAAAAAGAACAAAGAGATTGACCACCTAGCAACAGTATACTGACTCAAACAATTCAAGAACCCCATAAAAATCCAAACTTTACAGTAAAATAAGAACCAAAACTCAAATTCATACAATTCCATCTTAACCATAATATTCTGAACACACACACAGAGAGAGAAAGAGAGAGAGACCTATGAAAAGGAAAAACGCAAAAATTCAAGAACCCCATAAAAATCCAAACTTTACATTAAAATAAGAACTCAAAACTAAATTCCTACAATTCTAACTTAACCATAATAATTCTGGACACACACACACACCCGTGAAAAGGAAAAACAGAAAAATTCACGAACCCCATAAAAATACAAGCTTTACATTAAAATAAGAACCTAAAACTCAAATTCATACAATTCCACCTTATCCTTAATAATTATGAACACACACACAGAGAGAGAGAGAGAGAGACCCATGAAAAGGAAAAACAGAAAAATTCAAGAACCCCATAAAAATACAAACTTTACACTAAAATAAGAACCTAAAACTCAAATTCATACAATTCCACCTTACCCTTAGTAATTCTGAAAACACACACACATTCTGAAAACACACACACACACCAGAGACCCATGAAAAGCAAAAGAAAAACACACAGAAGAAAAGTACCTTGTGAAAGGAGAGGTTAGGACCATATTGAGAAGCAAGTTCCTGAACCCTTTTGATAGCAATTTCAGAAGAATTATCCAAATTATCAATCACAACAGTTTTGTAGCCAGCAAGCAGTAATTGCAACACAGTGTGACTCCCAATATACCCTGCTCCCCCTGTCACCAATATACTCTTTGACATGATGATATACCCCAATTTAAAAAAAAAAAAAACAAAAACTAACTCCAACAATAAAAGAAGAAGAACAAAATTTGGATTTTGGTAAAAAGAAGGTAAAAAAAATCCAATCTTTAGTTATTGAAAAGACTCAGACTTGAAACACAAAAGACTCCTAGTCTCCAAGCCTTTTATAGGTGTTAAAAAACACGGTTATTGCTATAAAATAATAAATTGTTTTCACCCTTTACTTAGTTGGGTTGAAAGAATTTTCAAGAATTTCTAAGGGAGACGCTAAGAGAGGAAAAGAGGAAGAAGATGAAGAAGAAAAGGGACACGTGTAGTGTAGGTCTAAAGTCTAATGGTGGCTTGAGAAAAAGTGTTTACATGAGAAAAAGTGTTTATATGGGGGGATTATGTATAGACTTAGCAGGACTCTCTAGATTCTTGATTCTTATTTGCTCCAGAATATATTCTTCTACTACAGTTAACTCATGATTAACCCGAGTTCCAAAAATACTATATGGAAAATGGCTAAATATATTTTTGTACTATCAGAAAAGATTTAAATATACATCTCGTTATATTTTTAAATTCAAATGATACTTTTATCATTATACTATTGGTTAAAATTTACTTTTTTTTCGTTAAGTTTGTCTAAAGTGGACATTCAATTTTTCGTAACACTAACATTTGATAATGTGGATATCACATATTTTGCCAACTCGGCACCCCTAACTCATTTTAACCTTCTCTTCTATTTTTTGTTTTATAAAAAATATTGTATTTCAAATTTTAGTTTTTTATATATGGATTAAGCGCGCTAAGGTGGCATGACATGTGACATCCACTTCATCAAAATATCAGTGTCATATATGATTAAATATTTACCGTATACAAATTTAACAGAAGAGGGGTATATTTAAACTAATAGTATTGCGGAAGGGATATATCTTATCCTAAAATATAACTAAGGGCATATCTAAATTTTTTTCTCATAGTACAAAGATTTATTTGGTCATTTGCCGTATAATGATTTTAACTATTTTTTTCTAATATTTTATTCCACTTGTGTTGGTTTCTGTATGATGACTAATTTTAAATCCGAATAAAAAGAAGAATTATGGTAAATAAATTATTTATTTAAAGACAAGAGGGGTTGCTCCGATGGTAAGCAACCCCCACTTCCAACCAAGAGGTTGTAAATTCGAGTCTCCCCAAGAGTAAGGTGGGAAGTTCTTGGAGGGAAGGATGTCGAGGATCTATTTGGAAACAGTCTCTCTACCCCAGGGTAGGGGTAAGGTCAATTTACCGTTTGAAATTGGTAAATAGCTGATTGATTAAAACTATTTTCTAAATATTTAGTTCCACTTATATTAATTTATAACGCTTAATTATTTTTATATTTAACCATGAAGGTATATAATCGAATGAATGGGATTCGTCTATTCTTAATCGGGATCCCAAGTTCGAGCCCTTTTGTTTAAGCTATGAGTCCTGAGAGTGATCGAATTTTTTAAAATAGTACCGGCTAGTTAATTTTCAGACTAATAATTAAAAAATAGTCAGCGTTTGCAAAGATATTCAAAAATAGTCATTTTACTGCAATACGGAAAGTTCAAGCATAATATACTGAAGATTAGTGCATATGTATATGAACTTCTAGTATATTATGTTGAAACTCTAACACACGGTAAGTTTCAGCATAATATAGTAGAGATTGGAGCAGGGGCGGCTCAAGGGTGAAGCCAATAAAGCAAAGGCTTTAGGCCCCCGAATTTTAAGGGCCCCAAATTTTCTTTTTGTTTTCTGCTCGTATTTATATTGAGATTCCGACTAATCTAAATTCGCACCGCGTAAGGCCTACTAAAAAAGAAATCACATTTTAATAGGATTTGTGTAACCTCAGGACTCGAACCCAACTAATCTAATTAATTAGGTAAGTTGGATCATATACATCTTACAACAATCTTTAGAGGTAGAGTCTAAATATATTGGGTATTTTAAAATAAAAAAGCAAAATTTTTTATAAAAGGTAAAGATAAAAAATAAGACTTGATCTATTTAACATACCAAAAAATGGATTCTGAAAGTTTATTACACATTTAGTGAGAAATATACTTCACTAATTATGTTAATCGTAAAATTTAAATAATGAAAAGGTTTATATATGCAGGAAGGGTTTTGGGGAAGTGATTCTCTTTCTCCGAATTAAAAGTTATATTGTTCTCTATAGAAAGAAAAGACTTTTATTTTTTTTATAAAAAACAAGAGTCGAAGAGTACCCTTAAATAAAACTATATTCATATTCTTTTTTTCCTTTTCTCCCCTCATGTTTCAAGCGTTTCAACAAGTATATTAGAACATCTAAAATAATTTCGATATCAAGTTATCAACTTTTTGAATCTGGTTCAATTATTTAAGATCAACAATATCGCGGGAGAGATTAAATTATTTTAAAAAAAACTATTAAACATCTTAAAAAGCTTGAAAAATATACTTCAATTAAAAATATAGATAAATGATTTTTTTTTCTTCGGAAAGGCCCCAGATTAAAAATTGGCTTTAGGCCAACAATCTTCTTGAGCCGCCCCTGGATTGGAGCACCTGCGTATGAACTTCCAGCATATTATGCTAGACCAATATATTATGCCGGAATATTTTTCGAATTTTGAATAGTATTTTCGTTCATATTTATCTTTATATGAAAAGTGGCTAAATTTTAATTACTTTTGAAATTAAGGTTATTTTTCAATTACCACCCGTAAATCTGACTATTTTTTAATTTCTCCCCTTTTACTAAAGAGCATTTTAGTTTTAATGAATTCTTGACGGATGATTTTGTATTAGGCGAATCAATGGTAGATAACTAAATGTGTAGGCCAAAGAAAACTAGCTTTCAAATGAATAAAAAGAAATATTACAGTACATAAATAAAAAAATTTAATAGTCTGATAGTCTAAACTTTAATCCTGATATTAACCAGGTAAGTAATTGGTTGATTAAAATATTATGTAATATTTGTCTTTAATTCTGAAAATAACGAGGTAATAGTCACCTAGAGTCCTGAAAATATATTTTTTTATTTTCTTCTTGTCCAGTCCCAGGATCTTTATTTTCTGTTAGCAGTTATTTTGGACCATATTTTATACAAAAAATCCAACATTGGAAGTTGTGACGAAGGTAAAAAAATTGTTTTTTTTTGTTAATATGTGGTATGTTGATTTTCGAGGGGTATGTTTCCTTGTGTTCTTGCTTCTAGATTTCTCATTTTGACATTCTTGTTTATAAAAATATAATTTTTGACATTGTCTTTTTCTATTTGTTTTGGTTGAGTCATCAAGCCATTTAATGTTTTGTTTTTTATGCAAATCTTATCAACAAAAACTGTAATCCGTTGAAATTATTGTTTTTCCTATTTATGTAAATCTTATCAATAAAACCAGCAATCTGCCGAAAGTAGCAACAAATCATTTCTTTTTATTATTCTTTAACAAAACTTTCCTTACGTATGATATTATTTTGGCAGAATGGTTTTAATGCAAGTATATGACCCTTTTTGGCGTTTTGAAATTAAATGCAGTTTTTAAAACATCATATAACACTATAAAAACAAAAATGACGATACATATTGATATTGAAATTCATAAATACTCCATAGTTATCCTTAGTAGGGGTGTACATGGACCGAATTGATTCAGTTTTAATTTGTCGGATTTTTTTTATTTTTTTTGTTACATGAATATTATTCAATTTTACTTTGTTAAAGTTATAGATAAAATTTTGATAAGTGGATATATGTTTAGTAAATATTGAAAAAATTGACAAACATATGATCTTTAGTAACACGTGATAGTTATTTTCTTAGTCGTCTAACAATAATTTTCATTAATGTACGCTTTCAAGGTTAACACATGAGAGGATCCCAAATATTTCAACATTTTAAAAAGAAAATTCAATAAAAAGTCTTAATATATATATATATATATATATATATATATATATATATATATATATATATATATATATAT
>MU782290.1:0-12812 GCA_026770625.1 Nicotiana glauca | reverse complement strand
TGAAGGAATTTTTAATGGGAAATATCAAATATGGAGAGATAAAAAAAAAAAAAAAAAAAACTAAGTAACAATTCCTTCACAACAACAACCCAGTATAATCCCAAATAGTGGAGTCTGGAGAGGGTAGTCTGTACACAGACCTTACTCCTACCCTGTTTCCAAATAGACCTCTGCATACTTCCCTCCAAGAACTTCCCACAAGAGCTTTGGGAGACTCGAACTCACAACCTTTCGGTTGGAAGTGGAGGTTGCTTACCATTAGAGCAACCTCTCTTGTCATAAGACTGTTCCTTAACAAACAACGAATAAATCCAGTATAATTTTACAAGTGAAAATCCTAGTCATAAGACTGTTCCTTAAAAACCAAATTTTTGTAAAGTATTGACTTGATCCATTTTGGTCTTTTAATGGATTTGGCTTATTCTCGGTGACAGAGCCACCTTATAGCAAAAGGTGTCAACTGACACCCTTTCAGGGCAAAAATACACTATGTAGTATATACAATATGTTGATTCTCCTTGATTTTTTCATCAGATTAGTGTCGAGCAAAGCAACCACTATACGCCCTTAGTGCTCCAAAACGCCCTTTCGCTTGCGTGAGCAACGCCCACTAGTGCCAAGAGCAAGCGCCTTTAGTGCTCCCGACCTCCTGCCTTTCGGCCTTAGCATTCCAAACAACCAGTAGTGTGACCGATTTGTGTTCAAAACAACCGATGACACTAGCGACGACTCGTGGGGCCCTCTAACGCCGAACAAAAAGGACTAGGGCTATAACGATTAGTGGTGTTACGGAACAACTACCGACGAGTGGTAATAAGGACAACGCAAGTAGGTTTGACAGTAGCGTTTGTATGACTGGTTCTCGATACTCCCTCCGGTCCAAAATAAGTGATTTTTTGGCCTTTTTTTGTGATCCAAAATAAGTAATTTTTTCAGATTTCAAGAATGAATTAATTGTTTTTTTCCTACATTGTTCTTAGAGTAAATAGTGTTGGAATACGTGTTAGGAGTGTTTATGTGAGATGGTAAAGGTTAATATGGTCAATTCTATTGCTAATTAATGCTAAAAGATGAATTTCTTAATCTGTGTGAAAACATCCAAAAAATCACTTATTTTGGATCGGAGGGAGTATAATTTAACACCCTTCATGAAAATTTTAGCTCCGCCACTGCTGATTCTAAAGGAAGGCAAACTAGATTTGATTTTATGATTGTCTTGATGGATGCTAAAAGTTACACTCGTTAACAAATGATTCAATGAATGAGTGGTAACATGAGTTCAACATCCTTTTCTAGTAATAATGAGGTTGTCGTTACTTACGGTTGAGTATTGGACAAAATGGTTTCAAAGAAAGTGAATTGGGCAATCATTATTCAGTTATTGTAGATTTGAAAAGTTAATTGAATGTGGTGATTCTTAAAATGATTATTATATTTTTATTCTCTTAAACAATTATTTTATCAGTTCGCCTTACTTCTTGTTTTATCCATGATTAACACTTATCACCAGCCATCCCTTTATAATTAAAAAAAGAAAAGCAGTCATTGTGCTCTTGCATTACGAGAGCACAACATAGAGGTATTATTATTTTTAAAGACATTTGCTATCCAAAACACACTGATCCGACTAATTTGAATTCATTAAGATAAAACGCTCTCTAATAAGGTCTCTACTCCCACAGCTCGGTCCAAGGCCTTTTGTTAAGGTTGGAGTTATCTCAACCATCACACCACACCCCACGAGTGGTGGTGTTAGAGGTACTATATAGTTGCATTGAAGCAATACTGTTTTTCTTTTAGAATTAAATTAAACCAACTATCATGAAGGAATATTTTCATGTCACCACCATTTAAATGGAAAAAAGGAACGGCACAAAGACTTGATCTAGTTTGGAAGCAATCCGTTGCCCTAAACTCCCGCTATGTGCGGAGTCCGACGAAAGACCGAACCACAAAGATCTATTATACGCAGTCTTACCCTGCATTAATGTAACAGACTGTTTCCATGACTCAAACATGTAACCTCCTGATCACATGGCAATAACTTTACTAACAGAATTTAATAATAAATCTAAAAGAACCTGTTTTCCGATACAAGACAGATGACAATATTTAAGTCTTATCATTTCAGAAGCCTTAGGCACATTATCGCA
The DNA here is from genome assembly GCA_026770625.1 of Nicotiana glauca. Classification (NCBI taxonomy): domain Eukaryota; kingdom Viridiplantae; phylum Streptophyta; class Magnoliopsida; order Solanales; family Solanaceae; genus Nicotiana; species Nicotiana glauca. Next base: position 10,659 of record MU782290.1, on the reverse strand, counting down.
GCTTGGAAAATATCATTTGTGCTTCGTATATTTGCTGAAAAAAAGATCACAAAATCAATGCATACGAGCCAAAGAAAAACTTGCACGAAAGGTTGTATCATATAGCTACGAGATGGAATACCTTGTTCACTTTGACATTCCATTAACAATCTGAAAGACATTGCTTTGTTTTCAGGACACCATTAATGGATAATAACAATCCTTAAACTGGAAACATTTTATTCAAATGGTAACTTGAATGCCGTAGAATAGCAGTTAGATAGGTTATGTACAAAATAATAGTAAATACTAACAATTGGCAATCGACTTCCAAGTCCTTTGCTTCCATTTTGACCTACTTACATGTTCTTATATAATACTGAAAGAAGAACATAGAAGAAAATGTCAAGTCTTAGTTAACTCATCAGGTGCTGTGCTATCAGATTGCAGCGCAGACTCATTCTGTAATGTCGCCAACCAGGAATCAACCTGCAAAAAAGAAGCATTCAGGTAGATGATATAAGGAGTGTATTGATCTTACAGATCAGATTTGGTTATTCCCACTTTATTTGAGATGGGAATAATTGAAGGATCGTGAAGCTATGCTGCTGATAATTGTTACTCGTTTTATGCCCACAAATAGTTGCATAGTATATACTAATATAATACTATATGTTTTTGGATAAACATAACAACAACAACAAAAAACCCAGTGAGTTCATAAGATTTTATTAAAAGGTACCAAGCAGGGGCGGATGTACGTAGTTGACTTGGGGTGCCACGCCACCCGGTCGCTCGGGTAAAATTGTGTGTATGTACTGGTATTTTACATAAAAAGAGTTATATAACTAAAGCTTGGCACCCAACATCACAACTTAACTTTAGGTGCCAGGGTTAAACTTCTAAAGCTTTTCCTTTATCCGTGTCGTTTCATGTCCTTTCTTTGGTTTCTTTTTGCTCCTTTTCTTAACTTCTTTTTATTTCTTTATCTTTCTATTTTCTCTAGTTGTACAAATCCATTCTATAGTATATTAAATTATACTTTTCTTTCCTTTTTCAAAATCTCAAAATTTTGATTGGATGTGATTTTAATTATTCTCTTTTTACCCATCTAATGTTATTCCTTGGTTCCAATTTTTTTATTGGAGTGATGGTATCAATAGACATAATATTAGTCTTAGCTTTATGGAGATTAAATGGGTGTATTTACAAACATCCAACAACTAACACAACAAGGCAACCAGCCAACCACATTCCTCTAGAAAATCCATATATTGTTCCATAGTTATGTAATATAATATTTTTGCCAACCACATTTTACTTTTCAATAGTTTAGCTGAAAATCAGCGTAAGGCAAAATAATCTTCAACTATAAAGCATGAATGCACCGACTAATGTGTAACCCAAATATGCTCTGGCATCTATGTTACTACTTTCCTGATGACTACATGTATGTTGCTGTAAGAAATACTCGGTCCATTTGTTTATAATGATCTGGACTTGAAAATATCTAAACATCCAGGGAGACTAATTTGAAAAGACAAGATTCCAATTAAGCATTTTTATGTCCAGAAATCAAGGCAATACTTTTAGACTTTACTACTATCAACAGGCACTTCGAATTCCATTAAATTACTCATAGAAATGATGGAAAAGATCAATATTCACTGAGAGGTGCATATGAATTCGCATTCACACGCATGGTCCATTTTATATACTTCAAATATCAACACACAGAAGGAAGCAAAACCATTACCTGTATTTTAGAAACACTAGAGCATTCATATCGCAGCCCATGACGAGTTGAGATATAAAAGCAATACCGAGTGTCACCATCTTCTCGTATCAGACAAGGCAAGGCTCCAACTTCGACAACATCAGATAGGAGGGTTGAATCTTGAGGACTCAGATCTGCATCATGTTTACTAGTTAACTCAAATTTGTTCATGACATAACCTCTTTGTAGTGTTAAGAGATATCAGAACATTCTTCATGATGTTAGGAGATATCAGAAAGTCCAAGTACGTAAATGGGATTATGGTAGTTGCTTAAATCAAGATGAGATAACGAGATGACAATTAGGTATAAGCAACTCGGAGGTCAGCCAATCCCAGCATAACTTAACGGTGAGCTATACCAAATACAAATGACAATTTCTACCTTACGATAGGGATACTTTTCCTACTCCGCCTACAAACATGAACAGGGGAACTGGAGGGTGAGCTTTTGGAGTTTTATCAACCATATAGACTGTGGAGCAGGGGGAGGATATCAGGTAAGGTATTCACACATGCCAATACACCATTTACCCGCACCGAATAAGACTTCACTCCATATTTTTGGATAGCTGCAATTTTTCAACTCATTTTGCCCTCCATATGTTTTCACATCTTCAACCACTGTCTTCTACTCTTGTGTCTATTTCTATCATCTATTTTGCTAATATACATTCTTTATTGATTTTAAAACTTTGATGTTAAAAATTAGGGAAGAGATACAAGCAGGGGCGGAGCTAGAGTGTCGGCTACGGATTCGGTCAAATCCAACAGCTTTGATTCAAAGCCCATATTTGTCTTAAAAAATCCATTGACTATGTACAAATAAGTAAATTAGAACTGGGTAACTTAAAACAATTAGAAACCCGAACCTATAAGCTTCAAATCATGGTTCGACCTCTGGCCATCCAAGTACAGTTACAACGCGTTGAAACCAACGAGAGCAATACAAGTGCCCATTGCCCACTGGTGGGTGTGGACAGAAATTTCAACCACCTGATCCCAAGGTATGTGTGAGGTTGAAGGATTGGTGAGGTCTTCCTGTTTGGGGGTTGAGGGTTTAAATTTCCAGCAATCAATTAAGATTCAAGAAACATATCTAGAGTGCGTTAAACTATATGAGCAAATTTGAGGTGGGTCCATCAGACTATGATGAATACCATTAATCAGCATAAGCTTATACGATGTCACTAAAAGATTGTCTGGACTTTCCCGATAAAGATTGTCTGTGGACTAATAGTTGAAAGATTCTACCTCTTATGGAAAACTCAAAATTGGCCAACAAAGGGAAGAGGCAAAACGCATAGCATTATAGTACACCATCAAAAGTTTGGAACAATGTACTTACACCAAAATACGGCAGTACGAAAAATGCATGACACAAGAAACTGAAAGTTTCAATCAAATTACCAGTGGATGATGAATACAAGAAAATACACGATCCCTGAAGGACAAAAAATCTAGGAAGCCAGTCATCAACTTCAATGTCATCATCGATTGGAAGAGGTTCTCCTGGTAAAGCCGCCCATCTCTGTTGAAAATAACCAGGAATAAGATTGTCATAAAGTTAAGCCTGAATTTTCCAAGAGATATTAGGAAAAGGAAAGATGTCGGTATTTCAGTACCATTCTCACGTATAGATAATCCGACAGGCGAGCAGACTGCAGTATTTCATCAATATGTTCCAATCTGTGAAGAGAGAGAAATATATAGATATATCAGAACTGAAATAAGAGTATTGCTTAGACAAATCCATGCTTCTCAATAGAAGATACTGGAGGTCCGTTCCAAAGGCTGCCATGCCATCATATTGATAACTCATGCCACCTCTCATTATCTACGAAGGGCCAATTATTCCATGTAATAATAACAATTCGATTTTCCCATACCTAGCAATGACATAATACTCACTTCCCAATATGTTTTTTCTTGTTTTAAAAGCATGGACTGGAAGTGCCTTAGTTCATTAAAGAGCTCCCTCATAAGAATATCTTGCAGGGTATCACATTTGCTGCTCGGATTTTATCCTTTTATTTATTAATTTATTTATATATTTATTTATTTTATAAATATTATAAGGCAGTGTCCAGTCCAGCTTGCATGCACCTCGACTAATCCACCAAGTACCAACTGCTGAACTGCCTAACCAGCAAGGTAGTAGGTAGCTCCGCCATCAAGGCACAGGCAGGTGGTAAGAATTAATCCAATGTAGCCTCTTCCGGGATTCGATCCTTAGTTCCCAATGTGGCCGATGAGAAAAATTTCCTACTTTCTGTTTTTGTCTTTTATTTATCCACTCAACTATCCTGAATGGTTCTTTTTATCCAGATTGTGGAGGAGGACCCAGACGCATCCTCTTACCAAAGGATTTTCATAATCAAAGACTGAAGCAAGTTCACATGTAGAGAATTCGGCTGTATAAGGCAGTTTTATCATGTGTTACATGCCTTCTTTTTTGCAAAAAGACTCCATGTTTAAAGCCAAGTCACTGAAGGAAAATAAACAAATAAATAAAACTTGGCGAAGCTTCTATGCTTTTGCTCGTAAACCTCTGAGTTTTTCATTGCAATTAACGGTGGTTAGATTTGTGTCTACAGATGTGTTCCTACTTCAGATTACACTGATAGTCTACCTCCAAAGATATAAAGAAATAAGTTCTTCAATTTCATTATGAAAGAGGTATGATAGTAAATTAATCAATGTTTAAAACTTCTCTACAATACAAAAGCATTGGAATAAGAAATTAACTAAACTATATGATCGCATTAACCAGCAAAATGCCTAGGAACCCTTCTCCATGCCACAAGTAATAAATCAAAGTACAACTGTATCAATAGGGCAACCACACCAACAAATATGCCTAAAGAAAAACAAAAGAGGTGCGCAAGGCATAACGTGAGAGCACAATGAAAGCATCAAACCGTACTGAGCTTTTAAATAAGCTTCTCTTTTTTCCAAAGCAGCAATTTCGGACCGAAAAGACTCTACTTCTACAACAGTTAAAACCACCTGCAGGTCATGATAAACCCAATGTTCCTTCACCACACAAAGAACACGAACGTTCCTTCACCACACAAAGATAACTAACGAACGAACGAACGAGTAGGCAATACTAAGTTAGATGTTTAGATGATAAGCAAGAAAAAGCTAGTACCTTTTTCTGACCATCTGTACCAGATATCCAAGGTAGCCTCCTGGGGCTAAACAAGTTAAACATTGTTCCAGAACTTTCAATTTTCTTCAAGTCCAGAATCTATTAATAGATCAATTCTAATAAGGGAGAAGCAAAGAGCAAAAAGGCGAGACTACTTTTGCAAAGATGACACTTTTTTCACCTTTAAAATGTTTTAAGTTATACCGCAGAGGAAAAAATACCTCCCAATCTGGATACAAATCTGGGCTCTCAATAGAGTTGTGAGAAAGCACAGGAGAAAATATATTATTGATGTAATTCATATGTTACAATAAGCCCTATATATATACACACACAACATGTCCTACTCCTAATATATATTGGATTAGGGTTATTTATTTACTTCTATTTATATTAGTATTCTAACACTCCCCCTCAAGCTGGTGCATATAAATCATATGTACCAAGTTTGTTACATATGTAGTTAATACGAGGACACGTGAGGGACTTGGTGAAAATATTTGCAAGCTGATCATTCGACTTCACAAACTTTGTAGCAATATCTCCCGAGAGTATCTTTTCTCTAACAAAGTAACAGTCAATCTCAATGTGTTTAGTTCTCTCATGGAACACTGGATTTGACGCAATATGAAGAGCAGCTTGATTATCACAAACAAGTCCCATCTGACTAATCTCACCAAATTTCAACTCCTTGAGCAACTGTTTGATCCAAATTAGCTCACATGTCGCCATAGCCATCGCTCGATATTCTGCTTCTGCACTAGACCGAGCAACCACATTCTGTTTCTTGCTCTTCCAGGACACCAAATTTCCTCCTACCAAGACACAATACCCAGACGTAGAACGTCTATCAGAAGGTGATCCTGCCCAATCAGCATCTGAGTATCCAACGATCTGCTCATGGCCTCTATCCTCAAACAATAAACCTTTGCCTGGAGCTGATTTTATATAACGAAGAATGCGAACAACTGCATCCCAATGACTATCACACGGAGAATCCATAAACTGACTCACAACACTCACAGAAAAGGAAATGTCAGGTCTTGTCACTGTAAGGTAATTTAATTTACCAACCAATCGTCTATATCTTGCAGGATCGCTAAGAGGCTCCCCCTGTCCTGGCATAAGTTTAGAATTTGGATCCATCTGGGTGCCAACTGGTCTACAACCTGTCATTCCTGTCTCTTCAAGAATATCTAAGGCATACTTTCGTTGTGAGATCACAACACCTGAACTAGACTGAGCAACCTCAATACCCAGAAAATACTTTAGTTTGCCCAGATCCTTAGTCTGAAAGTGTTGCAAGAGATATTGCTTCAATTTAGTAATACCATCCTGGTCATTGCCGGTAATAACAATGTCGTCAACATAGACCACCAGATAAATACAGAGACTCGAGGCAGAATGCCGATAGAATACAGAGTGATTAGCTTCACTCTGAATCATGCCAAATTCCAGGATAACTGTGCTAAATTTACCAAACCAAGCTCGAGGAGATTGCTTTAGACTACAAAGTGACCGACGCAAACGACATACAAAGCCACGAGACCCCCCTCTGAGCAACAAACCCAGGTGGTTGCTCCATATAAACTTCATCCTCAAGGTCACCGTGTAAAAAAGCATTCTTAATGTCCAGCTGATAGAGAGGCCAATGGCGAACAGCAGCCATGGATAGAAAAAGGCGGACTGATGCTATCTTAGCCACAGGAGAGAAGGTATCACTGTAATCGAGCCCAAATATCTGAGTATATCCTTTGGCAACAAGACGAGCCTTTAGACGATCAATCTTACAATCCGGACCAACCTTGACTGCATACACCCAACGACAACCGACAGTAGATTTACCTGAAGGAAGAGGGACGAGCTCCCAAGTACCACTTGTATGTAAAGCAGACATCTCGTCAATCATAGCATGTCGCCTTCCCGGATGAGACAATGCTTCACCTGTTGACTTAGGGATGGAAACATAGGACAAAGAAGATAGAAAAGCATAATAGGGTGATGACAAACGATGATAACTCAAACCGACATAATGGGGATTAGGATTAAGGGTGGTTCGTATATCTTTCCGAAGTGCAATTGGTAGATTAAGAGGAGACAAGTCCGCAGTATTAGCAGGGTTAGGTGCAGGACGCGAATCAGTTGGGCCTGATGCTAGGCGCGGACGACGATGATATGTCAAAAGTGGTGTTCCTGTGGCAGGGAGTCTAAGAGGAGCCACACAAGACTCCTCAACGGTTGGAATGGATAAGATTTCTATAGCGGAAGATGAAGGAGGAGCTATATGAGACTCGAGTAAGAGTTCAGTGGCGGAAGAAGGATGAGCTATAGTAAACTCCTTAAAGGTCGGAATAGGTAAGACTGCAGATATATCAAGCGGTTCAGAATGGTCAGAAGAGGTAAAGAAAGGTTTAGACTCAAAAAATGTGACGTCAGAGGACATAAAGTACCTACGAAGATCAAGTGAGTAACAACGATATCCCTTTTGAACACGAGAATAACCAAGGAAGACACACTTGAGAGCATGAGGAGTTAACTTATCTTTTCCAAGGGCTAAGTTATGAACGAAACAAGTGCTCCCAAAAACACGAGGGGGAACAGAGTATACGGGTGATAGGGGAAACAATACTGCATACGGTATCTGATTCTGGATGGGAGAGGAAGGCATCCGATTAACTAAATAACAAGCGGCGAGAACTGCATCACCCCAAAAACGCAGCGGAACATGAGATTCAATGAAAAGTGTGCGGGCAGTCTCAATGATGTGCCTATTCTTTCTCTCTGCAACCCCATTTTGCTGAGGGGTATAAGGACAAGAGGTCTGATGAATAATTCCTTGAGAAGTCATAAACTGCTGAAATTGAGTGGATAAATATTCTAAGGCATTTCACTGCGAAAAGTGCGAATAAAGACACCAAATTGATTTTTAATTTCAGCATCAAAAATTCTGGAATATAGAAAACAACTCAGAACGATCTTTCATTAAGAAAATCCAAGTACATCTTGAATGATCATCAATGAAACTAACAAAATAACGAAATCCCAAGGTTGAACTGACTCTACTAGGACCCCATATATCAGAATGAACTAAAGAAAAAATAGACTCTGCGTGACTCTCAATACTACGAGGATAGGGGGCTCGGGTATGTTTCCCGAGCTGACATGACTCACACTCTAATATGGATAAACTAGACAAACTAGGCACCATCTTCTGAAGCTTGGATAAGCTTGGATATCCTAAACGTCTGTGAATTAGGTTCGGAGGATTTGTAACTAGACATGCCTTGGAGGTTTTTAGGGAGTTAAGGTAGTAAAGCCCTTATGATTCAAGTCCTGTTTCAATCGTCTGCCCTGTACTGCGGTCCTGCATAATAAAAGAATCATCAATAAAATATATACCACAATGGAGGGCACGAGTCAAACGACTAACAGATGCAAGATTAAAAGGACAACCAGGGACATAGAGAACGGAATCTAGAGTGACGGAAGGTAGGGGATTTGCTTGTCCAACTCCTTTTGCTTTAGTTTGAGACCCATTGGCTAAAGTAACAGAGGGAAGAGACTGTGAATACGCAATATTTGACAAAAGTGATTTATTACTAGAGATATGATCAGAAGCGGTTGAGTCCACAACCCATTGTTCAGGAGGATTAGACTGGGAAACACAAGCAAAAGAATTACCAGTAACAGAAGTATTAGTCTGAGCGATAGAAGCTACTTGTGGAGATGTTTGCTTACTTGCTTGATACCGAAGGAACTCATTATACTCCCCTTCAGATAAAGAAAATCCCTGGTTACCTGTAGTCTCAGTCTGAGCAACATAAGCATTTTTGGGTGGGCGACCATGTAGAGAATAGCATACATCACGAGTGTGTCCAAGTTTATGACAATAAGAGCACTTGGGTGTAGATCTTCCAAAACGACCTCCTCCTCGTCTATTCTCCATAGGATGAGATGCCTCATTGTCCACTGATTGGGATACGAGGAGAGATGAGTCAAGTGTCTGTGTTGAGCTCACTGGGTGACTAGGTGCTGCAGCAAGGAGAAGTAATCGAGAGAATAATTCATCAACTGTGGGGACGGTCGGACTAGCCAAAATCTGGTCACGTACTGAATCAAGGTCATTAGGGAGTCCAGCGAGTGTAAGAACTAGAAACATCTTCTGTCGTTGCTCTTGTTGCTTTTCAATACTAGCAGAAACTGGCATCAATGTCTCAAATTCTTCCACGACTGCCTGAACTTGTCCCAAGTAAGTAGACATATCCAATTCCTGTTTCTGCAAGCTTGTCATTCGCGATATTACATCATAGAAACGAGATATGTCATTAGTGTATAGATTACGAGCCTTTTCCCAAACTAAATAACATGTCTAGAATGGACGGAACAAGGGCATCAACTTGGAATAAATAGATCGCCACAGGATACTACATAACTGAGCATCGACCTTCTCCCACTGCATTTTGGTCTTTTCATCACCTTCGCTAGTCTTTTTTGTTAAATGATCTTGAACTCCTTGACCTTTACACCACAACTCAACCGATGAAGCCCAAGCTAAGTAGTTTGAACCTCCAATTAAGGGTTCTGAGGTAATCATAACACCGAAACTGCCAGAACCCGAGTTTCTAGACCGGAAAGCATCGACTCCCAAAGACATCGTTGGATTATCACCCAATAGCAGAAAGAATCAACTATTTTTTTACCGAAAAGTACTGTTCACGCTGGAAAAATCTCATAGTGCTCGGAATTTGATTTTAACTGAATGGATAGGCTCGGAAAAATCAGGCGAAGACACTGTCCAAAAGGAAAATTTTGAAAATCTGGCCGGAACAGCCCCCACGCGTCGGCGCGTGGGACAGACGCGCCGCCGCCGGCAGAACTCCGGCGGGCGCGTGGGGGCGCGTGGAGGGGCTTTTTCATGTGAAGTTTTCTGGGGTTTGGTCGGAATTCTCTCGTGGACCTTATGGTGGTGTTGGATTTTGCACAATACTGATAAATAATGACTTTGATGTAAAAAGTCACTCAGAGAAAGCACGGAGAAAATATATTATTGATGTAATTCATATGTTATAATAAGCCCTATATATATACAAATAACATGTCCTACTCATATTATATATTGGATTAGGGTTATTTATTTACTCCTATTTACATTAGTATTCTAACAAGAGTTATCACCAGATGTTGAAGTCTGAAAATGATCTCTAAGAAATTCTAGTGCTCGAGGACCATCACCATGAGCATATGTTTTCCAGCAAATGCACCAGTCGTGACTGGATAAAGTGAAACCAGAATTACCGTCAAATCAGCTTTTCCAACTTATAAATTGCAAACTGCATAATGGAAAATAACATTTTCATGACAATCGATATTTTTAGAAGTGTTACATGTGCTGTTATTGCTGTACTACAATGAGAATAGAGACTCAACAACTAATTTAGAAGGCATGGCAGAGTTTCTGTTTCTTGGTGACATGAGAGTTTGCTTCTTGATTCTGATAACTGATTCAAACGTTTTTAACCACCAACATAGATGTACCTTTCAAACAATGTAGCATGCCCTGGCATACCGAAATCCAAAAGTAGCTGTCAAGCATCCGTAAATAGGGTACATGCCTCAGATTCGGAGTACAGAACAGTATCTCGTAAACATTGGCTTACTCAGAAGCTTTATAACGGGCTGAAACTTTCTTCAGACTTGCGCATTTTGCTGATAGTTAAATAGCAGGAGAAACTGTAAAACCCCTTTGATGCC
>MDKF010543043.1:0-36791 GCA_026770625.1 Nicotiana glauca | reverse complement strand
TTGTTAAGTTATTGAAGTCAGGAGCCATCCACGAGAACATAGGTAAAATGGTTAAAGTTTTGAAGTCAGGTGCCTGCCTGGAGAACAGAGGTGTAATTGCTAAGTTATTGAAGTTAAGAGCCCGACAGAGGTGTAATTTGTAATTTTTAAGTTGTTGAAGTTAGGAGCCCGCATGGAGAATAGAGGTATAGTTTTTAAAAGTGTTGAAGTCAGGAGACCGCCTGGAGAACAGAGTTGTAATTGTTAAAGTTGTAAAGTTTGAGCCCGCCTGGAGAACGGAGGTGTAGTTATTAATGTTTTGAAGTAGAGAGCCTGCCTGGAGAACAGAGGTGTAAGTTTTAAAGTTGTGAAGTTAGGAGTCCGCCTGGAGAACAGAGGTGTAATTTGTAAAAGTTGAATTCAGGAGCCCGCCTGGAGAACAGAGGTGTAATTTGTAAAAGTTGATGTCATGAGCCCGCTTGGAAAACAGAGGTGTAATTGTTAAGTTGTCTAAGTTAGCTGCCCGTCTAGAGAACAAAGGTGTAATTTGTTATTGTTATGTTGTTGAAGTCATGAGCCGGCCTGCAGAACAAAGGAATAATTTTTAAAAGTGTTGAAGATAGGAGCCCGCCTTGAGAACAGAGGTGTAATTGTTAATGTTGTGAAGTCAGGAGCCCGCCTGGAGAACAGAGGTGTAGTTGTTAATGTTTTGAAGTTAGGAGACCGCCTAGAGAACAGTGGTATAAGTTTTAAAGTTTTTAAGTTAGGAGCCCGCCTGGAGAACAGAGGTGTAATTGCTAAGTTGTTGAAGTCAGGAGCCCTCCTGGAGAACAGAGGTAAAATGGTTAAAGTTTTGAAGTCAGGAGCCCGCATGGAGAACAGAGGTGTAATTGCTAAGTTGTCGAAGTCAGTACCCCACTTGGAGAATAGAGGTGTAATTTGTAATTGTTAAGTTGTTTAACATAGGAGCCTGCCTAGAGAACAACGATATAGTTTTTAAAAGTGTTGAAGTTAGGAGCCCGCCTGGAGAAGAGAGGTGTAATTATTAAACTTGTAATGTCAGGAGCCAGCCTGGATAACAGAGGTGTAGTTGTTAAAGTTTTGAAGTTAGGAGCCCGCATGGAGAACAGAGATGTAACTTTTAAAGTTGTGAAGTCAGGAGCCCGCCTGGAGAACAGAGGTGAAATGGTTAAAGTTTTGAAGTCAGGAGCCCGCCTGGAGAACTGAGGTGTAATTATAAAATTGTCGAAGTCAGGGTCCCGTCTGGAGAACAGAGGTGTAATTTGTAATTGTTAAGTTGTTGAAGTCAGGAGCCCGCCTGGAGAACAAAGGTATAGTTTTTAAAAGTGTTGAAGTCTGGAGCCCGCCTGGAAAATAGAGGTGTAATTGCTAAGTTGTCTATGTTAGGAGCCCGCTTGGAGAACAGAGGTGTAAGTTTTAAAGTTGTTAAGTCAGGAGCCCGCCAAGAGAACAAAGGTGTAATTGTAAAGTTGTCGGAGTCAGGAACCCATCTAGAGAAAAAAGGTGTCATTTGTAATTGTTAAGTTGTTGAAGTCAGGAGCCAACATGGAGAATAGAGGTATAATTTTTAAAAGTGTTGAAGTCAGGAGCTCGCTTGGAGAACAGAGGTGTAATTGTTAAAGTTTTGATGTTAGGAGCCCACCTGTAGAACAGAGGTTTAAGTTTTAATGTTGTGAACTCAGGAGCCCGCCTGGAGAACAGAGGTATAATTGTTAAGTTGTTGAAGTCAGAAGCCCTCTTGGAGAATAGAGGTAAAATGGTTAAAGTTTTGAAGTTAGGAGCCCGCCTGGAGAACAGAGGTATAATTGCTAAGTTGTCGAAGTTAGGAGCCCGCCTGGAGAACAGAGGTGTAATTTGTAATTGTTAAATTGTTGAAGTCAGGAACCCGCCTGGAGAATGGAGGTATAGTTTTTAAAAGTGTTGAAGTCAGGAGACCACTTGGAGAACAGCGTTCTAATTGTTAAAGTTGTGAAGCCAGGAGCCCGCCTGGAGTACAGAGGTATAGTTGTTAATGTTTTGAAGTCAGGAGCTCGCCTAGAGAACAGTGGTGTAACTGCTAAAGTTGTGAAGTCAAGAGCCCGCCTAGAGAACAGAGGTGTAGTTGTTAAAGTTTTGAAGTTAGGAGCCCGCCTTGAGAACAGAAGTGTAAGTTTTAAAGTTGTGAAGTCAGGAGCCCGCCTGGAGAACAGAGGCGTAATTGTTAAGTTGTTGAAGTCTGGAGCCCTCCTGGAGAACAGAGGTAAAATGGTTAAAGTTTTGAAGTCAGGAGCTCGCCTAGAGAACATAGGTGTAATTGCTAAGTTGTCAAAGTCAGGAGCCCGCCTGGAGAATAGAGGTGTAATTTGTAATTGTTAAGTTTTTAAATTCAGGAGCCTGCCTGGAGAATAGAGGTATAGTTTTTAAAAATATTTAAGTCAGGAGCCCGCCTGGAGAACAAAAGTGTAATTGTTAATGTTGTGAAGTCAGGAGCCAGCCTGGAGAACAGAGGTGTCATTGTTAAAGTTTTGAAGTCAGGAGATCGCCTGGAGAACAGAGGTGTAAGTTTTAATATTGTAAAGTCAGGGGCCTGCCTGGAGAAGAGAGGTGTAATTGCTTAGTTCTCAAAGTCAGGAGCCCGCCTTGAGAATAGAGATGTAATTTGTAATTGTTAAGTTGTTGAAGTCAGCAGCCCGCTTGTAGAACAGAGGTGAAATGGTTAAAGTTTTGAAGTCAGGAGCCCGCCCGGAGAACAGAGGTGAAATTGTAAAGTTTTCGAAGTCAGAAGCCCGTCTGGAGAACAGAGGTGTAATTTTAATTATTTAGTTGTTGAAGTCAGGAGCCCACCTGGAGAATAGAGCTATAGTTTTTATAAGTGTTGAAGTCAGAAGCCCGCCTGGAGAATATGAATGTAATTGTTAAAGTTGTGAAGTCAGGAGCCCGCCTGAGAATAGAGATGTAGTTGTTAAAGTTTTGAAGTTAGGAGCCCGCCTGGAGAACAGAGGTGTAATTGTTAAGTTATTGAAGTTAGGAGCCCGCCTGGAGAACAGAGATGTAATTAGTAATTTTTAAGTTGTTGAAGTCAGGAGCTCGCCTGGAGAATAGAGGTATAGTTTTTAAAGTGTTTAAGTCAGGAGACCGCCAGGAGAACAGAGTTCTAATTGTTAAAGTTGTAAATTCAGGAGCCTGCCTGGAGAACGGAGGTGTAGTTGTTAATGTTTCGAAGTAGGGAGCCTGCCTGGAGAACAGAGGTGTAAGTTTTAAAGTTGTGAAGTCAGGAGTCCACCTGGAGAACAGTGGTGTAATTTGTAAAAGTTGAAGTCAGGAGCCTGCATGGAGAACAGAGGTGTAATTTTTAATAGTTGAAGTCAGGAGCCCGCTTCGAAAACAGAGGTGTAATTGCTAAGTTGTCTAAGTTAGGAGCCCGTCTAGAGAACAGATGTGTAATTTGTTATTGTTAAGTTATTGAAGTCATGAGCCGGCCTGTAGAACAAAGGAATAGTTTTTAAAAGTGTTGAAGACAGGAGCCCGCCTGGAGAACAGAGGTGTAATTGTTAAAGTTGTGAAGTCAGGAGCCCGCCTGGAGAACAGAGGTATAGTTGTTAATGTTTTGAAGTTAGGAGATCGCCTAGAGAATAGAGGTGTAAGTTTTAAAGTTTTTAAGTCAGGAGCCCGCCTGGAGAACGGAGGTGTAATTGTTAAGTTATTGAAGTGAGGAGCCCTCCTGAAGAACAGAGGTAAAATGGTTAAAATTTTGAAGTCAGGAGCCCGCTTGGAGAACAGGGGTGTAATTGCTCAGTTGTCGAAGTCAGTAGCCCACCTGGAGAACAGAGGTGTAATTTGTAATTGTTAAGTTGTTGAACTCAGAAGCCCGCCTAGAGAACAGAGATATAGTTTTTAAAAGTGTTGAAGTTAGGAGCCCGCCTAAAAAACAGAGGTGTAATTGTGAAAGTTTTAATGTCAGGAGCCAGCCTTGAGAACAGAGGTGTAGTTGTTAAAGTTTTAAAGTCAGGAGCCCGCCTGGAGAACAGAGGTGTAAGTTTTAAAGTTGTAACGTCAGGATCCCGCCTGGAGAATAAAGGTGTAATTATTAAGTTGTTGAAGTCAGGAGCCCACCTGGAGAACAGAGGTGAAATGGCTAAAGTTTTGAAGTCAGCAGCCCGCCTGGAGAACAGAGGTGTAATTATAAAGTTGTCGAAGTCAGGAGCCCGTCTGGAGAAAAGAGATGTAATTTGTAATTGTTAAGTTGTTGAAGTCAGGAGCCCGCCTGGAGAACAAAGGTATAGTTTCTAAAACTGTTGAAGTCAGGAGCCCGCCTGGAGAACAGAGGTGTAGTTGTTAATGTTTTGAAGTAAGGAACCTGCCTGGAGAAAAAAGGTGGAAGTTTTAAAGTTGTGAAGTGAGGAGTCTGCCAGGAAAACAGAGGTGTAATTTGTAAACGTTGATGTCAGGAGCCCGCATGAAGAACAAAGGTGTAATTTGTAAAAGTTGAAGTCAGGATCCCGCCTGGAGAACAGAGGTGTAATTGTTAAAGTTGTGAAGTCAGGAGCCCGCCTGGAGAGCGAAGGCGTAGTTGTTAAAGTTTTGAAGTAAGGAGCCCGTCTGGAGAACAAAGGTGTAAGTTTTAATATTGTGAAGTCAGGAGCCCGCCTGGAGAACAGATGTGTAATTATTATGTGGTTAAAGTCAGGAGCCCTCCTGGAAAACAGAGGTAAAATGGTTAACATTTTGAAGTCAGGAGCCCGCCTGGAGAACAGAGGTGTAATTGTTAAGTTATTGAAGTTAGAAGCCCTCCAGGAGAACATAGGTAAAGTGGTTAAAGTTTTGAAGTAAGGAGCTTGCCTGGAGAACAGAGGTGTAATTGCTAAGTTATCGAAGTTAGGAGCCCGCCTGGAGAACAGAGGTGTAATTTGCAATTTTTAAGTTGTTGAAGTCAGGAGACCTCCTGGAGAACAGAGTTCTAATTGTTAAAGTTGTAAAGTCAGGAGCCCGCCTGGAGAACGGAGGTGTAGTTGTTAATGTTTTGAAGTAGGGAGCCTGCCTGGAGAATAGAGGTGTAATTTGTAAAAGTTGAAGTCAGGAGCCTGCTTGGAAAACAGAGGTGTAATTGCTAAGTTGTCTAAGTTAGGAGCCCGTCTAGAGAACAGCGGTGTAATTTGTTATTGTTAAGTTGTTAAAGTCATGAGTCGGCCTGCAGAACAAAGGAATAGTTTTTAAAAGTGTTGAAGACAGGAGCCCGCCTGGAGAACAGAGGTGTAATTGTTAAAGTTGTGAAGTCAGGAGCCCGCTTGGAGAACAGAGGTATACTTGTTATTGTTTTGAAGTCAGGAGACCGCCTAGAGAACAGAGGTGTAAATTTTAAAGTTTTTAAGTCAGGAGCCCGCCTGGAGAACAGAGGTGTAATTGTTAAGTTGTTCAAGTTAGAATCCCTCCTGAAGAACAGAGGTAAAATGGTTAAACATTTGAAGTCAGGAGCCCGCCTGGAGAACAGAGGTGTAATTGCTAAGTTTTCGAAGTTACTAGCCCACCTGGAGAACAGAGGTGTAATTTGTAATTGTTAAGTTGTTGAACTCAGGAGCCCGCCTAGAGAACAGACATATAGTTTTTAAAAGTGTTGAAGTTAGGAGCCCGCCTGGAGAACAGAGGTGTAATTGTTAAAGTTGTAATGTCAGGAGCCTGCCTTGAGAACAGAGGTGTATTTGTTAAAGTTATGATGTCGGGAGCCCGCCTGGAGAACAGAGGTGTAAGTTTTAATGTTGTGAAGTCAGGAGCCCGCCTGGAGAACAGAGGTGTAATTATTAAGTTGTTGAAGTCAGGAGCCCGCCTCGAGAACAGAGGTGTAATTGCTATGTTGTCGAAGTTAGGAGCCCGTTGGAGAACAGAGGTGTAATTTTTAATTGTTAAGTTATTAAAGTCAGGAGTCGGCCTGCAGAACGAAGGAATAGTTTTTAAAAGTGTTGAAGTCAGAAGTCCTCCTGGAGAACAGAGGTGTAATTGTTAAAGTTGTGAAGTCAGGAGCCCGCCTGGAGAACAGAGGTGTAATTGTTAAAGTTGTGAAGTCAGGAGCCCGCCTGGAGAACAGAGGTGTAGTTGTTAATGTTTTGAAGTTAGGAGCCAGCCTAGAGAACAGAGGTGTAATTTATAAAGTTTTTAAGTCAGGAGCCCCCCTGGAGAACATAGGTATAATTGTTAAGTTGTTAAAGTAAGGAGCCCGCCTGGTGAATAGAGGTGTAATTTGTAATTGTTAAGTTTTTGAAGTCAGGAGCCCGCTTGGAGACCGGAGGTATAGTTATTAAAAGTGTTGAAGTCAGCAGCCCGCCTTGAGGACAGTGGTGTAATTTTTAAAGTTGTGAAGTCAGGAGCCCGCCTAGAGAACAGAGGTGTAGTTGTTAAAGTTTTGAAGTTAGGAGCCCGCCTTGAGAACAGAGGTGTAAGTTTTAAAGTTGTGAAGTCAGGAGCCCACCTGGAGAACAGAGGCGTAATTGTTAAGTTGTTGAAGTGAGGAGCCCTCCTGGAGAACAGAGGTAAAATGGTTAAAGTTTTGAAGTTCGAAGCTCGCCTAGAGAGCATAGGTGTAATTGCTAAGTTGTCGAAGTCAGGAGCCCACCTGGAGAATAGAGGTGTAATTTGTAATTGTTAAGTTGTTGAATTCAGGAGCCGGCCTGGAGAATAGAGGTATAATTTTTAAAAATATTTAAGTCAGGAGCCCGCCTGGAGAACAAAAGTGTAATTGTTAATGTTGTGAATTCAGGAGCCAGCCTGGAGAACAGAGGTATGGTTGTTATGGTTTTGAAAATAAGAGATCGCCTGGAGAGCAGAGGTGTAAGTTTTAATTTCTAAAGTGAGGAGCCCACTTGGAGAACAGAGGTGTAATTGCTTAGTTATCGAAGTCAGGAGCCCGCCTTAAGAATAGAGGTGTAATTTGTAATTGTTAAGTTGTTGAAGTCAGGAGCCCGCTTGGAGAACAGAGGTGAAATGGTTAAAGTTTTGAAGTTAGGAGCCCGCCTGGATAACAGAGGTGAATTTGTAAAGTTGTCGAAGTCAGGAACCCGTCTGGAGAACAGAGGTGTAATTTGTAATTGTTAAGTTGTTGAAGTCAGGAGCCCACCTGGAGAATAGAGCTATAGTTTTTATAAGTGTTGAAGTCAGAAGTCCGCCTAGAGAACAGGAATGTAATTGTTAAAGTTGTGAAGTAAGGAGCCCGCCTGGAGAACAGAGATATAGTTGTTAAAGTTTTGTAGTTAGGAGCCCGCCTGGAGAACAGAGGTGTAAGTTTTAAAGTTGTAAAGTCAGGAGCCCGCCTGGAGAACAGAGGTGTAAATGTTAAGTAATTGAAGTCAGGAGCCCTCCAGGAGAACATAGGTAAAATGGTTAAAGTTTTGAAGTCAGGAGCCTTCCTAGAGAACATAGGTGTAATTGCTAATTTATCGAAGTTAGGAGCCCGCCTGGAGAATAGAGGTATAGTTTTTAAAAGTGCTGAAGTTAGGAGACCGCCTGGAGAACAGAGTTCTAATTGTTAAAGTTGTAAAGTCAGGAGCCCGCCTGGAGAACAGAGGTGCAGTTGTTAATGTTTTGAAGTAGGGAGCCTGCCTGTAGAACAGAGGTGTAAGTTTTAAAGTTGTGAAGTCAGGAGTCTGCCTGGAGAACATAGGTGTAATTTGTAAAAGTTGAAGTCAGGGGCCCGCCTGGAGAACAGAGGTGTAATTTGTAAAAGTTGAAGTCAGGAGCCTGCTTGGAAAACAGAGGTGTAATTGCTAAGTTGTCTAAGTTAGGAGCCCATCTAGAGAACAGAGGTTTAATTTGTTATTGTTACATTGTTGAAGTCATGAGCCGGCCTGCAGAACAAAGGAATAGTTTTTAAAAGTGTTGAAGATAGGAGCCCGCCTGGAGAACAAAGGTGTAATTGTTAAAGTTGTGAAGTCAGGAGCCCGCCTGGAGAATAGAGGTGTAGTTGTTAATGTTTTGAAGTTAGGAGACCGCCTCGAGAACAGAGGTGTAAGTTTTAAAGTTTTTAAGTCAGGAGCTCGCCTCGAGAACAAAGGTGTAATTTTTAAGTTGTTGAAGTCAGGAGCCCTCCTGGAGAACAGAGGTAAAATGGTTAAAGTTTTGAAGTCAGGAGCCCGCCTGGAGAACAGAGGTGTAATTGCTAAGTTGTCGAAGTCAGTAGCCCACCTGGAGAACAGAGGTGTAATTTGATATTGTTATGTTGTTGAACTCAGGAGCCCGCCTAGAGAACAGAGATATAGTTATTAAAAGTGTTGAAGTTAGGAGCCCGCCTGGAGAATACAGGTGTAATTGTTAAAGTTGTAATGTCAGGAGCCTGCATGGAGAACAGAGGTGTAGTTGTTAAAGTTTTAAAGTCAGGAGCCCGTCTGGAGAACAGAGGTGTAATTTGTAATTGTTAAGCTGTTGAAGTTAGGAGCCCGCCTGGAGAACAAAGGTATAGTTTTTAAAACTGTTGAAGTCAGGAGCCCGCCTGGAGAACAGAGGTGTAATTGTCAAAGTTGTGAAGTCCAGAGCCCGCCTGGAGAACAGAGGTGTAGTTGCTAATGTTTTGAAGTAGGAAGCCTGCCTGGAGAAAAAAGGTGTAAGTTTTAAAGTTGTGAAGTTAGGAGTCCGCCTGGAGAACAAAGGTGTAATTTGTAAACGTTGAAGTCAGGAGCCCGCCTGGAGAACAAAGGTGTAATTGTTATAGTTATGAAGTCAGGAGCCCGCCAGGAGAGCAGAGGCATAGTTGTTAAAGTTTTGAAGTCTGCAGCCCGCCTGGAGAACAAAGGTGTATGTTTTAAAGTTGTGAAGTCAGGAGCCCGCCTGGAGAAGAGAGTTGTAATTATTAAGTGGTTAAAGTCAGGAGCCCTCCTGGAAAACAGAGTTAAAATGGTTAACGTTTTGAAGTCAGGAGCCCGCCTGGAGAACAGAGGTGTAATTGCTAAGTTGTCGAAGTCAGGAGCCCACCGGGAGAATGGAGGTGTAATTTGTTATTGTTAAGTTGTTGAAGTCAGGAGTCCGCCTGGAGAACAGAGGTGTGATTTGTAAAAGTTGAAGTCGGGAGCCCGCCTGGAGAACAGAGGTGTAATTTGTAAAAGTTGAAGTTAGGACTCCGCTTGGAAAACAGAGGTGTAATTGCTAAGTTGTCTAAGTTAGCAGCCCATCTAGAGAACAGAGGTATAATTTGTTATTGTTACGTTGTTGAAGTCATGAGCTAGCCTGCAGAACAAAGAAATAGTTTTTAAAAGTGTTGAAGATAGGAGCCCGCCTGGAGAACAGAGGTGTAATTGTTAAAGTTGTAAAGTCAGCAGCCGACTTGGAGAATAGAGATGTAGTTGTTAATGTTTTGAAGTTAGGAGACCACCTCGAGAACATAGGTGTAAGTTTTTATGTTTTTAAGTCAGGAGCCCGCCTGGAGAACAGAGGTGTAATTGTTAAGTTGTTGAAGTCAGGAGCTCTCCTGGAGAACAGAGGTAAAATGGTTAAAGTTTTGAAGTCAGGAGCCCGCCTGGAGAACAGAGGTGTAATTGTTAAAGTTTTGAAGTCAGGAGCCCGCCTGGAGAATAGAGGTGTAATTGCTAAGTTGTCGAAGTCAGTAGCCCACTTGGAGAACAGAGGTGTAATTTGTAATTGTTTAGTCGTTGAACTCAGGAGCCCGCCTAGAGAACAAAGATATAGTTTTTAAAAGTGTTGAAGTTAGGAGCCCGCCTGGAGAACAGAGGCGTAATTGTTAAAGTTGTAATGTCAGGAGCCAGCCTGGAGAACAGAGGTGTAGTTGTTAAAGTTTTGAAGTCAGTAGCCCGTCTGGAGAGAATAGAGGTGTAATTTGTAATTGTTAAGTTGATGAAGTCAGAAGCCCGCCTGGAGAACAAAGGTATAGTTTTTAAAATTGTTGAAGTCAGGAGCCATCCTGGAGAACAAAGGTGTAATTGTCAAAGGTTTGAAGTCCGGAGCCCGCCTGGAGAACAGAGGTGTTGTTGATATTCTTTTGAAGTAGGGAGCCCGCCTGGAGAAAAAAGGTGTAATTTGTAAACGTTGAAGTCAGGAGCCTGCCTGGAGAATAAATGTGTAATTTGTAAAAGTTGAAGTTAGGAGCCCGCCAGGAGAACAGAGGTGTAATTGTTAAAGTTATGAAGTCAGGAGCCCTCCTGGATTGCAGAGGTGTAGTTGTTAAAGTTTTGAAGTGAGGAGATCGCCTGGAGAACAAAGGTGTAAGTTTTAAAGTTGTAAAGTCAGGAGCCCGCCTGGAGAACAGAGGACTAATTATTAAGTGGTTAAAGTCAGGAGCCCTCCTGGAAAATAGAGGTAAAATGGTTAACGTTTTGAAGTTAGGAGCCCGCATGGAGAACAGAGGTGTAATTGCTAAGTTGTCGAATTCAGGAGCCCGCCGGGAGAATAGAGGTGTAATTTGTAATTGTTAAGTTGTTGAAGTCAGGAGCCCGCCTGGAGAACAGAGCTGTAGTTGCTAATGTTTTTAAGTAGGGAGCCCACCTGGAGAAAAAAGGTGTAAGTTTTAAAGTTGTGAAGTAAGGAGTCCGCCTGGAGAACAGAGGTGTAATTTGTAAACGTTGAAGTCAAGAGCCCGCCTGGAGAACAAAGGTGTAATTTATAAAAGTTGAAGTCAGGAGCACGCCTGGAGAACAGAGGTGTAATTGTTAAAGTTATGAAGTCAAGAGCCCGCCTGGAGAGCAGAGGTAAAATGGTTAACGTTTTGAAGTCAGGAGCCCGCCTGGAGAACAGAGGTGTATTTTCTAAGTTGTCGAAGTCAGGAGCCCACCGGGAGAATGGAGGTGTAATTTGTAATTGTTAAGTTGTTGAAGTCAGGAGTCCGCCTGGAGAACAGAGGTATGATTTGTAAAAGTTGAAGTCAGGAGCCCGCCTGGAGAACAGAGGTGTAATTGTTAAAGTTGTGAGGTCAGGAGCCCGCTTGGAGAGCAGAGGCGTAGTTGTTAAAGTTATGAAGTCAGGAGCCATCCTGGAGAATAAAGGTGTAAGTTTTAAAGTTGTAAAGTCAGGAGCCCGCCTAGAGAACAGAGGTGTAATTATTAAGTGGTTAAAGTCAGGAGCCCTCCTGGAAAACAGAGGTAAAATGGTTAATGTTTTGAAGTCTGGAGCCCACCTGAAGAACAGAGGTGTATTTTCTAAGTTGTCGAAGTCAGGAGCCCACCGGGAGAATGGAGGTGTAATTTGTAATTGTTAAGTTGTTGAAGTCAGGAGTCCGCCTAGAGAACAGAGGTGTGATTTGTAAAAGTTGAAGTCGGGAGCCCTCCTGGAGAACAGAGGTGTAATTTGTAAAAGTTGAAGTTAGGAGCCTGCTTGGAAAACAGAGGTGTAATAGCTAAGTTGTCTAAGTTAGCAGCCCGTCTAGAGAACAGAGGTATAATTTGTTATTGTTACGTTGTTGAAGTCATGAGCTAGCCTGCAGAACAAAGGAATAGTTTTTAAAAGTGTTGAAGATAGGAGCCCGCCTGGAGAAAAGAGGTGTAATTGTTAAAGTTGTGAAGTCAGCAGCCGGCTTGGAGAATAGAGATGTAGTTGTTAATGTTTTGAAGTTAGGAGACCGCCTCGAGAACATAGGTGTAAGTTTTTATGTTTTTAAGTCAGGAGCCCGCCTGCAGAACAGAGGTGTAGTTGTTAAGTTGTTGAAGTCATGAGCCCTCCTGGAGAACAGAGGTAAAATGGTTAAAGTTTTGAAGTCAGGAGCCCGCCTGGAGAATAGAGGTGTAATTGCTAAGTTGTCGAAGTCAGTAGCCCACCTGGAGAACAGAGGTGTAATTTTTAATTGTTTAGTTGTTGAACTCAGGAGCCCACCTAGAGAACAGAGATATAGTTTTTAAAAGTGTTGAAGTTAGGAGCCCGCCTGGAGAACAGAGGCGTAATTGTTAAAGTTGTAATGTCAGGAGCCAGCCTGGAGAACAGAGGTGTAGTTGTTAAAGTTTTGAAGTCAGTAGCCCGTATGGAGAACAGAGGTGTAATTTGTAATTGTTAAGTTGATGAAGTCAGGAGCCCGCCTGGAGAACAAAGGTATAGTTTTTAAAACTGTTGAAGTCAGGAACCAGCCTGGAGAACAAAGGTGTAATTGTCAAAGGTTTGAAGTCTGGAGCCCGTCTGGAGAACAGAGGTGTTGTTGTTATTCTTTTGAAGTAGGGAGCCCGCCTGGAGAAAAAAGGTGTAAGTTTTAAAGTTGTGAAGTTAGGTGTCCGCCTGGAGAACAGAGGTGTAATTTGTAAACGTTGAAGTCAGGAGCCTGCCTGGAGAATAAAGGTGTAATTTGTAAAAGTTGAAGTTAGGAGCCCGCCAGGAGAACAGAGGTGAAATTGTTAAAGTTATGAAGTCAGGAGCCCTCCTGGAGAGCAGAGGTCTAATTATTAAGTGGTTAAAGTCAGGAGCCCTTCTGGAAAATAGAGGTAAAATGGTTAACATTTTGAAGTTAGGAGCCCGCATGGAGAACAGAGGTATAATTGCTAAGTTGTCGAAGTCAGGAGCCCGCCGGGAGAATAGAGGTGTAATTTGTAATTGTTAAGTTGTTGAAGTCAGGAGCCCGCCTGGAGAATAGAGGTGTAGTTGCTAATATTTTGAAGTAGGGAGCCCACCTGGAGAAAAAAGGTGTAAGTTTTATGGTTGTGAAGTTAGGAGTCCGCCTGGAGAACAGAGGTGTAATTTGTAAACGTTGAAGTCAAGAGCCCGCCTAGAGAACAAAGGTGTAATTTATAAAAGTTGAAGTCAGGAGCCCGCCTGGAGAACAAAGGTGTAATTGTTAAAGTTATGAAGTCAAGAGCCCGCCTGGAGAGCAGAGGCGTCGTTGTTAAAGTTTTGTAGTCAGGAGCCCCCCTGGAGAACAAAGGTGTATGTTTTAAAGTTGTGAAGTCAGGAGCCCTCCTGGAGAACAGAGGTATAATTATTAAGTGGTTAAAGTCAGGAGCCCTCCTGGAAAACAGAGGTAAAATGGTTAACGTTTTGAAGTAAGGAGCCCGCCTGGAGAACAGAGGTGCATTTGCTAAGTTGTCGAAGTCAGGAGCCCGCCGGGAGAATGGAGGTGTAATTTGTAATTGTTAAGTTGTTGAAGTCAGGAGTCCGCCTGGAGAACAGAGGTGTAATTTGTAAAAGTTGAAGTCAGGAGCCCGCCTGGAGAACAGAGGTGTAATTTGTAAAAGTTGAAGTCAGGAGCCCGCCTGGAGAACAGAGGTGTAATTTGTAAAAGTTGAAGTTAGGAGCCCGCTTGGAAAACAGAGGTCTAATTGCTAAGTTGTCTAAGTTAGGAGCCCGTGTAGAGAACAGAGGTATAATTTGTTATTGTTACATTTTTGTAGTCATGAGCTAGCCTGCAGAACAAAGGAATAGTTTTTAAAAGTGTTGAAGACAGGATCCCGCCTGGAGAACAGAGGTGTAATTGTTAAAGTTGTGATGTCAGGAGCCCGCTTGGAGAATAGAGATGTAGTTGTTAATGTTTTGAAGTTAGGAGACCGCCTCGAGAACAGAGGTGTAAGTTTTTAAGTTTTTAAGTCAGGAGCCCACCTGGAGAACAGAGGTGTAATTGTTAAGTTGTTGAAGTCAGGAGCCCTCATGGAGAACAGAGGTAAAATGGTTAAAGTTTTGAAGTCAGGAGCCCGCCTGGAGAACAGAGGTGTAATTGCTAAGTTGTCGAAGTTAGTAGCCCACCTGGAGAACAGAGGTGTAATTTGTAATTGTTAAGTTGTTGAACTCAGGAGCCCGCCTAAAGAACAGAGATATAGTTTTTAAAAGTGTTGAAGTTAGGAGCCCGCTTGGAGAACAGAGGTGTAATTGTTAAAGTTGTAATGTCAGGAGCCAGCCTGGAGAACAGAGGTGTAGTTGTTAAAGTTTTGAAGTCAGGAGCACGTCTGGAGAACAGAGGTGTAGTTTGTAATTGTTAAGTTGTTGAAGTCAGGAGCCCGCCTGGAAAACAAAGGTATAGTTTTTAAAACTGTTGAAGTCAGGAGCCCGCCTGGAGAACAGAGGTGTAATTGTCAAAGTTGTGAAGTTCGGAGCCCGCCTCGAGAACAAAGGTGTTGTTGTTATTGTTTTGAAGTAGGGAGGCCGCCTGGAGAAAAAAGGTGTAAGTTTTAAAGTTGTGAAGTTAGGAGTCCGCCTGGAGAACAGAGATGTAATTTGTAAACGTTGAAGTCAGGAGCCTGCCTGGAGAACAAAGGTGTAATTTGTAAAAGTTGAAGTCAGGAGCCCGCCAGGAGAACTGAGGTATAATTGTTAAAGTTATGAAGTTAGGAGCCCTCCTGGAGAACAAAGGTGTAATTTTTAAAAGTTGAAGTCAGGAGTCCGCCAGGAGAACAGAGGTGTAGTTGTTAAAGTTTTGAAGTCAGGAGATCGCCTGGAGAACAAAGGTGTAAGTTTTAAAGTTGTGAAGTCAGGAGCCCGCCTGGAGAACAGAGGTCTAATTATTAAGTGGTTAATGTCAGGAGCCCTCCTGGAAAACAGAGGTAAAATGGTTAACGTTTTGAAGTCAGGAGCCCGCATGGAGAACAGAGGTGTAATTGCTAAGTTGTCGAAGTCAAGAGCCCGCCGGGAGAATAGAGGTGTAATTTGTAATTGTTAAGTTGTTGAAGTCAGGAGCCCGCCTGGGGAACAGAGGTGTAATTTGTAAAAGTTGAAGTCAGGAGCCCGCTTGGAAAACAGAGGTGTAATTGCTAAGTTGTCTAAGTTAGGAGCCCGTCTAGAGAACAGAGATGTAGTTGTTAAAGTTTTAAAGTTAGGAGCCCGCCTTGAGAACAGAGGTGTAAGTTTTGAAGTTGTGAAGTCAGGAGCTCGCCTGGAGAACAGAGGCATAATTGTTAAGTTGTTGAAGTCAGAAGCTCTCATGGAGAACAGAGGTAAAATTGTTAAAGTTTTGAAGTCAGTAGCCCGCCTGGAGAACATAGGTGTAATAGATTAATGTTTTGAAGTCTGGAGCTCGCCTGAAGAGCAGAGGTGTAAGTTTTAATGTTATAAAGTCAGGAGCGCGCCTGGAGAACAGAGGTGTAACTGATTAGTTGTCGAAGTCTGGAGCCCGCTTGGAGAACAGAGGTAAAATGGTTAAACTTTTGAAGTCAGAATCCCGCCTGGAGAACAACGGTGTAATTGTAAAGTTGTCGAAGTCAGGAGCCCGTCTGGAGAACAGAGGTGTAATTTGTAATTGTTAAGTTGTTGAAGTCAGGAGCCCGTCTGGAGAACAGAGGTGTAATTTGTAATTGTTAAGTTGTTGAAGTCAGGAGCCCACCTGCAGAATAGAGGTATAGTTTTTAAAAGTGTTGATGTCAGGAGCCCGTCTGGAGAACAGGAATGTAATTGTTAAAGTTGTGAAGTCAGGAGCCCGCCTGGAGAACAGAGATATAGTTGTTAAAGTTTTGAAGTTAGGAACCCGCCTGGAGAACAGAGGTGTAAGCTTTAAAGTTGTGAAGTCAGAAGCCCGCATGGAGAACAAATGTGTAATTGTTAAGTTATTAAAGTTAGGAGCCCTGCAGGAGAACAAAGGTAAAATGGTTAAAGTTTTAAAGTCAGGAGCCTGCCTGGAGAACATAGGTGTAATTGCTAAGTTGTCGAAGTTAGGAGCCCGCCTGGAGAACAGAGGTGTAATTTGTAATTTTTAAGTTGTTGAAGTCAGGAGCCCGCCTGGGGAATAGAGGTATAGTTTTTAAAAGTGTTGAAGTCAGGAGACCGCCTGGAGAACAGAGTTCTAATTGTTAAAGTTGTAAAGTCAGGAGCCCGCCTGGAGAACGGAGGTGTAGTTATTAATGTTTTGAAGTAGGGAGCCTGCCTGGAGAACAGAGGTGTAAGTTTTAAAGTTATGAAGTCAGGAGTCCGCCTGGAGAACATAGGTGTAATTTGTAAAAGTTGAAGTCAGGAGCCCGCCTGGAGAACATAGGTGAAATGGTTAGAGTTTTGAAGTCAGGAGCCCGGTTGGAGAACAGAGGTGTAATTATAAAGTTGTCGAAGTCAGGAGCCTGTCTGGAGAAAAGAGGTGTAATTTGTAATTGTTAAGTTGTTGAAGTCAGGAGCCCGCCTGAAGAACAAAGGTATAGTTTATAAAACTGTTGAAGTCAGGAGCCCGCCTGGAGAACAGAGGTGTAATTGTCAAAGTTGTGAAGTCCGGAGCCCGCCTGGAGAACAGAGGTGTAGTTGTTAATGTTTTGAAGTAGGGAGACCGCTTGGAGAAAAAAGGTGTATGTTTTACAGTTGTGAAGTTAGGAGTCCGCCTGGAGAACAGAGGTGTAATTTGTAAACGTTGATGTCAGGAGCCCGCTTGGAGAACAAAGGTTTAATTTATAAAAGTTGAAGTCAGGAGCCCGCCTGGAGACCAGAGGTGTAATTGTTAAAGTTGTGAGGTCAGGAGCCCGCCTGGAGAGCAGAGGCGTAGTTGTTAAAGTTATGAAGTCAGGAGCCAGCCTGGAGAATAAAGGTGTAAGTTTTAAAGTTGTAAAGTCAGGAGCCCGCCTAGAGAACAGAGGTGTAATTATTAAGTGGTTAAGGTCAGGAGCCTTCCTTGAAAACAGAGGTAAAATGGTTAACGTTTTGAAGTCAGGAGCCCGCCTGGAGAACAAAGGTGTAATTGCTAAGTTGTCGAAGTCAGGAGCCCGCCGGGAGAATATTGGTGTAATTTGTAATTGTTAAGTTGTTGAAGTCAGGAGCCCGCCTGGAGACCAGAGGTATAGTTTTTGAAAGTGTTGAAGTCAGGAGCCCGCCTAGAGAACAATGGTGTAATTGTTAAAGTTGTGAAGTCTGGAGCCCGCCTAGAGAACAGAGGTGTAGTTGTTAAAATTTTGAAGTTAGGAGCCCGCCATGAGAACAGAGGTGTAAGTTTTAAAGTTGTGAAGTCAGGAGCCCGACTGGAGAACAGAGGCATAATTGTTAAGTTGTTGAAGTCAGGAGCTCTCCTGGAGAACAGAGGTAAAATGGTTAAAGTTTTAAAGTCAGGAGCCCGCCTGGAGAACATAGGTGTAATTGCTAAGTTGTCGAAGTCAGGAGCCCGCCTGGAGAACAGAGGTGTAATTTGTAATTGTTAAGTTGTTGATTCAGGAGCCCGCTTGGAGAATAGAGGTGTAGTTTTTAAAAATGTTTAAGTCAGGAGCCCGCCTGGAGAACAGAAGTGTAATTGTTAAAGGTTTGAAGTCAGGAGCCAGCCTGGAGAACAGAGGTGTGGTTGTTAATGTTTTGAAGTCAGGAGCTTGCCTGGAGAACAAAGGTGTAAGTTTTAATGTTGTAAAGTCAAGAGCGCGCCAGGAGAACAGAGGTGTAACTGCTTAGTTGTCGAAGTCAGGAGCCCGCCTTGAGAATAGAGGTGTAATTTGCAATTGTTAAGTTATTGAAGTCTGGAGCCCGCTCGGAGAACAGAGGTGAAATGTTTAAAGTTTTGAAGTCAGGAGCCCGCCTGGAGAACAGAGGTGTAATTGTAAAGTTGTCGAAGTCAGGAGCTCGTCTGGAGAACAGAGGTGTAATTTGTAATTGTTAAGTTGTTGAAGTCAGGAGCCCACCTGGAGAATAGAGGTATAGTTTTAAAAAGTTTTGAAGTCAGGAGCCCGCATGGAGAACAGGAATGTAATTGTTAAAGTTGTGAAGTCAGGAGCCCGCCTGGAGAACAGAGATGTAGTTGTTAAAATTTTGAAGTTAGGAACCCGCCTGGCGAACAGAGGTGTAAGTTTTAAAGTTGTAAAGTCAGGAGCCCGCCTGGAGAATAGAGGTGTAATTGTTAAGTTATTGAAGTTTGGAGCCCGGCATGAGAACAAAGGTTAAATGGTTAAAGTTTCGAAGTCAGGAGCCTGCCTGGAGAACGGAGGTCTAATTGCTAAGTTGTAGAAGTTAGGGTCCCATCTGGAGATCAGAGGTGTAATTTGTGATTTTTAAGTTGTTGAAGTCAGGAGCCCGCCTGGAGAATAGAGGTATAGTTTTTAAAAGTGTTGAAGTCAGGAGACTGCCTGGAGAACAGAGTTGTAATTGTTAAAGTTGTAAAGTCAGGAGCCCGCCTAGAGAACGGAGGTGTAGTTATTAATGTTTTGAAGTCAGGATCACGCCTGGAGAACATAGGTGTAATTGCTAAGTTTTCGAAGTCAGGAGCCCGCCTGGAGAACAGAAGTGTAATTTGTAATTGTTAAGTTCTTGAATTCAGGAGTCCGCCTGGAGAATAGAGGTATAGTTTTTAAAAATGTTTAAGTCAGGAGCGCGTTGGAGAACAGAAGTGTAATTGTTAAAGTTGTGAAGTCAGGAGCCAGCCTGGAGAACAGAGGTGTGGTTGTTAATGATTTGAAGTCAGGAGCTTGCCTGGAGAACAGCGGTGTAAGTTTTAATGTTGTAAAGTCAGGAGCGCGCCTGGAGAACAGAGGTGTAACTGCTTAGTTGTCGAAGTCAGGAGCCCGCCTTGAGAATAGAGGTGTAATTTGTAATTGTTAAGTTGTTGAAGTCTGGAGCCCGCTGGGAGAACAGAGGTGAAATGGTTAAAGGTTTGAAGTCAAGAGCCCAGCTGGAGAACAGAGGTGTAATTGTAAAGTTGTCGAAGTCAGGAGCCCGTCTGGAGAACAGAGGTGTAATTGTAAAGTTGTCGAAGTCAGGAGCCCGTCTGGAGAACAGAGGTGTAATTTGTAATTGTTAAGTTGTTGAAGTCAGGAGACAACCTGGATAATAGAGGTATAGTTTTTAAAAGTGTTGAAGTCAGAAGACCGCCTGGAGAACAGAGTTCTAATTGTTAAAGTTGTAAAGTCAGGAGCTCGCTTGGAGAACGGAGGTGTAGTTATTAACGTTTTGAAGTAGGGAGCCTGCCTGGAGAACAGAGGTGTAAGTTTTAAAGTTGTGAAGTCAGGAGTCCGCCTGGAGAACATAGGTGTAATTTGTAAAAGTTGAAGTCAGGAGCCCGATTGGAGAACAGAGGTGAAATGGTTAAAGTTTTGAAGTCAGGAGCCCGCCTGGAGAACAGAGGTGTAATTTATAAAAGTTGAAGTCTGGAGCCCGCCTAGAGAACAGAGGTGTAATTATTAAGTGGTTAAAGTCAGGAGCCTTCCTGGAAAACAGAGGTAAAATGGTTAACGTTTTGAAGTTAGGAGCCCGCCTGGAGAACAGAGGTGTAATTGCCCGCCGGGAGAATAGAGGTGTAATATGTAATTGTTAAGTTGTTGAAGTCAGGAGCCCGCCTGGAGACCAGAGGTATAGTTTTTAAAAGTGTTGAAGTCAGGAGCCCGCCTAGAGAACAAAGGTTTAATTGTTAAAGTTGTGAAGTCAAGAGCCCGCCTAGAGAATAGTGGTGTAGTTGTTAAAGTTTTGAAGTTAGGAGCCCGCCTTGAGAACATAGGTGTAAGTTTTAAAGTTGTGAAGTCAGGAGCCCGGCTGGAGAATAGAGGCATAATTGTTAAGTTGTTGAAGTCAGGAGCTCTCCTGGGGAACAGAGGTAAAATGGTTAAAGTTTTGAAGTCAGGAGCCCGCCTGGAGAACATAGGTGTAATTGCTAAGTTGTCGAAGTCAGGAGCCCGCCTGGAAAACAGAGGTGTAATTTGTAATTGTTAAGTTGTTGAATTCAGGAGCCCGCCTGGAGAATAAAGGTATAGTTTTTAAAAATGTTTAAGTCAGGAGCCCGCCTAGATAACAGAAGTGTAATTGTTAAAGGTTTGAAGTCAAGAGCCAGCCTGGAGAACAGAGGTGTGTTTGTTAATGTTTTGAAGTCAGGAGCTTTCCTGGAGAACAGAGGTGTAAGTTTTAATGTTGTAAAGTTAGGAGCGCGCCAGGAGAACAGAGGTGTAACTGCTTAGTTGTCGAAGTCAGGATCCCGCCTTGACAATAGAGGTGTAATTTGTAATTGTTAAGTTATTAAAGTCTGGAGCCCGCTCGGAGAACAGGGGTGAAATGTTTAAAGTTTTGAAGTCAGGAGCCCGCCTGGAGAACAGAGGTGTAATTGCAAAGTTGTCGAAGTCAGGAGCTCTTCTGGAGAACAGAGGTGTAATTTGTAATTGTTAAGTTGTTGAAGTCAGGAGCCCACCTGGAGAATAGAGGTATAGTTTTAAAAAGTGTTGAAGTCAGGAGCCCGCCTGGAGAACAGAGGTGTAATTGCAAAGTTGTCGAAGTCAGGAGCTCTTCTGGAGAACAGAGGTGGAATTTGTAATTGTTAAGTTGTTGAAGTCTGGAGCCCGCTGGGAGAACAGAGGTGAAATGGTTAAAGTTTTGAAGTCAGGAGCCCGCCCGGAGAACAGAGGTGTAATTGCAAAGTTGTCGAAGTCAGGAGCTCTTCTGGAGAACAGAGGTGGAATTTGTAATTGTTAAGTTGTTGAAGTCTGGAGCCCGCTGGGAGAACAGAGGTGAAATGGTTAAAGTTTTGAAGTCAGGAGCCCGCCCGGAGAACAGAGGTGTAATTGCAAAGTTGTCGAAGTCAGGAGCTCTTCTGGAGAACAGAGGTGGAATTTGTAATTGTTAAGTTGTTGAAGTCTGGAGCCCGCTGGGAGAACAGAGGTGAAATGGTTAAAGTTTTGAAGTCAGGAGCCCGCCCGGAGAACAGAGGTGTAATTGCAAAGTTGTCGAAGTCAGGAGCTCTTCTGGAGAACAGAGGTGGAATTTGTAATTGTTAAGTTGTTGAAGTCTGGAGCCCGCTGGGAGAACAGAGGTGAAATGGTTAAAGTTTTGAAGTCAGGAGCCCGCCCGGAGAACAGAGGTGTAATTGCAAAGTTGTCGAAGTCAGGAGCTCTTCTGGAGAACAGAGGTGGAATTTGTAATTGTTAAGTTGTTGAAGTCTGGAGCCCGCTGGGAGAACAGAGGTGAAATGGTTAAAGTTTTGAAGTCAGGAGCCCGCCCGGAGAACAGAGGTGTAATTGCAAAGTTGTCGAAGTCAGGAGCTCTTCTGGAGAACAGAGGTGGAATTTGTAATTGTTAAGTTGTTGAAGTCAGGAGCCCACCTGGAGAATAGAGGTATAGTTTTAAAAAGTGTTGAAGTCAGGAGCCCGCCTGGAGAACAGGAATGTAATTGTTAAAGTTGTGAAGTCAGGAGCCCGCCTGGAGAACAAAGATGTAGTTGTTAAAATTTTGAAGTTAGGAACCCGCCTGGAGAACAGAGGTGTAAGTTTTAAAGTTGTAAAGTCAGGAGCTCGCCTGGAGAACAGAGGTGTAATTGTTAAGTTATTGAAGTTAGGAGCCCTGCAGGAGAACAAAGGTTAAATGGTTAAAGTTTTGAAGTCAGGAGCCTGCCTGGAGAACAGAGGTGTAATTGCTAAGTTGTCAAAGTTAGGAGCCCGCCTGGAGAACAGAGGTGTAATTTGTAATTTTTAAGTTGTTGAAGTCAGGAGCCCGCCTGAAGAATAGAGGTATAATTTTTAAAAATGTTGAAGTCAGGAGACCGGCTGGAGAACAGAGTTCTAATTGTTAAAGTTGTAAATTCAGGAGCCCGCCTGGAGAACGGAGGTGTAGTTGTTAATGTTTTGAAGTAAGGAGCCCGCCTGGACAACATAGGTGTAATTGCTAAGTTGTCGAAGTCAGGAGCCTGCCTGGAGAACAGAGGTGTAAGTTTTAAATTTGTGAAGTTGGGTGTCCGCCTGGAGAACAGAGGTGTAATTTGTAATTGTTAAGTTGTTGAAGTCAGGAGCCCGCCTGGAGAACAGAGGTGTAATTTGTAATTGTTAAGTTGTTGAATTTAGGAGCCCGCCTGGAGAATAGAGGTATAGTTTTTAAAAATGTTTAAGTCAGGATCGCATTGGAGAACAGAAGTGTAATTGTTAAAGTTGTGAAGTCAGGAGCCAGCCTGGAGAACAGAGGTGTGGTTGTTAATGTTTTGAAGTCAGGAGCTTGCCTGGAGAACAGAGGTGTAAGTTTTAATGTTGTAAAGTCAGGAGCGCGTCTGGAGAAGAGAGGTGTAACTGCTTAGTTGTCGAAGTCAGGAGCCCGCCTTGAGAATAGAGGTGTAATTTGTTATTGTTAAGTTGTTGAAGTCTGGAGCCCGCTTGGAGAACAGAGGGGAAATGGTTAAAGTTTTGAAGTCAGGAGCCCACCTGGAGAACAGAGGTGTAATTGTAAAGTTGTCGAAGTCAGGAGCCTGTCTGGAGAACAGAGGTGTAATTTGTAATTGTTAAGTTGTTGAAGTTAGGAGCCCACCTGGAGAATAGAGGTATAGTTTTACAAAAAGTGTTGAAGTCAGGAGCCCGCCTGGAGAACAGGAACGTAATTGTTAAAGTTGTGAAGTCAGGAGCCCGCATGGAGAATAGATGTAGTTGTTAAAGTTTTGAAGTTAGGAACCCGCCTGGAGAACAGATGTGTAAGTTTTAAATTTGTGAAGTTAGGAGCCCACCTGCAGAACAGAGGTGTAATTGTTAAGTTAGTGAAGTCAGGAGCCCTCCAGGAGAACAAAGGTAAAATGGTTAAAGTTTTGTAGTCTGGAGCTTGCCTTGAGAACAGAGGTGTAATTGCTAAGTTGTCGAAGTTAGGAGACCGCCTGGAGAACAGAGGTGTAATTTGTATTTTTTAAGTTGTTGAAGTCAGGAGACCACCTGGAGAACAGAGTTCTAATTGTTAAAGTTGTAAAGTCAGGAGCCCGCCTGGAGAACGACGGTGTAGTTGTTAATGTTTTGAAGTAAGGAGCTTGCCTGGAGAACAGAGGTGTAAGTTTTAAAGGTGTGAAGTCAGGAGTCCGCCTGGAGAACAGAGGTGTAATTTGTAAAAGTTGATGTCAGGAGCCCGCCTGGAGAACAGAGGTGTAATTGCTAAGTTGTCGAAGTAAGGAGCCCGTCTGGAGAACAGAGGTGTAATTTGTAATTGTTAAGTTGTTGAAGTCATGAGCCGACCTGCAGAACAAAGGAATAGTTTTTAAAAGTGTTGAAGCCAGGAGCCCGCCTGGAGAACAGAGGTGTAATTGTTAAAGATGTGAAGTCAAGAGCCCGCCTGGAGAACAGAGGTGTAGTTGTTAATGTTTTGAAGTTAGTACACCGCCTAGAGAACAGAGGTATAAGTTTTAAAGTTTTTAAGTTAGGAGCCCGCCTGGAGAACAGATGTGTAATTGTTAAGTTGTTGAAGTTAGAAGCCCTTCTGGAGAACAGAGGTGAAATGGTTAAAGTTTTGAAGTCACGAGCCCGACTGGAGAATAGAGGTGTAATTGCTAAGTTGTCGAAGTCAGTAGCCCACCTGGAGAACAGAGGTGTAATTTGTCATTGTTAAGTTTTTGAACTCAAGAGCCCACCTAGAGAACAGAGATAGAGTTTTTAAAGTCTGGAGCCCGCTCGGAGAACAGAGGTGAAATGGTTAAAGTTTTGAAGTCAGGAGCCCGCCTGGAGAACAGAGGTGTAATTGTAAAGTTGTCGAAGTCAGGAGCCCATCTGGAGAACAGAGGTGTAATTTGTAATTGTTAATTTGTTGAAGTTAGGAGCCCACCTAGAGAATAGAGGTATAGTTTTAAAAATTGTTGAAGTTAGGAGACCGCCTGGAGAACAGGAATGTAATTGTTAAAGTTGTGAAGTCAGGAGCCCGCCTGGAGAACAGAGATGTAGTTGTTAAAGTTTTGAAGTTAGGAAGCCGCCTGGAGAACAGAGGTGCAAGTTTTAAAGTTGTGAAGTCAGGAGCCCGCCTGGAGAACAGAGGTGTAATTGTTAAGTTAGTGAAGTCAGAAGCCCTCCAGGAGAACAAAGGTAAAATGGTTAAAGTTTTGAAGTCAGGAGCCTGCCTGGAGAACAGAGGTGTAATTGCTAAGTTGTCGAAGTTAGGAGCCCGCCTGGAGAACAGAGGTGTAATTTGTAATTTTTAAGTTGTTGAAGTCAGGAGCCCGCCTGGAGAATAGAGGTATAGTTTTTAAAAGTGTTGAAGTCAGGAGACTGCCTGGAGAACAGAGTTCTTATTGTTAAAGTTGTAAAGTCAGGAGCCCGCCTGGAGAATGGAGGTGTAGTTGTTAATGTTTTGAAGTCATGAGCCCGCTTGGAGAACAGAGGTGTAATTGCTAAGTTGTCGAAGTTAGGAGCCCATCTAGAGAACAGAGGTGTAATTTGTAATTATTAAGTTGTTAAAGTCATGAGCCGGCCTACAGAACAAAGGAATAGTTTATAAAAGTGTTGAAGCCAGGAACCCGCCCAGAGAACAGAGGTGTAATTGCTAAAGTTGTGAAGTCAAGAGCCTGCCTGGAGAACAGAGGTTTAGTCGTTAATGTTTTGAAGTCAGGACACCGCCTAGAGAACAGAGGTGTAAGTTTTAAAGTTTTTAAGTCAGGAGCCCGCCTGAAGAACAGAGGTGTAATTGTTAAGTTGTTGAAGTCAGGAGCCCTTCTGGGGAACAGAGGTAAAATGGCTAAAGTTTTCAAGTCAGGAGCCTGCCTGGAGAATAAAGATGTAATTGCTAAGTTGTTGAAGTTAGTAGACCACCTGGAGAACAAAGGTGTAATTTGTAATAGTTAAGTTGTTGAACTCAGGAGCCCACATAGAGAACAGAGATATAGTGTTTAAAAGTGTTGAAGTTAGGAGCCCGCCTGGAGAACAGAGGTGTAACTGTTAAAGTTGTAATGTCAGGAGCCAGCCTGGAGAACAGAGGTGTAGTTGTTAATGTTTTGAAGTCAGGAGCCCGCCTGGAGAACAAAGGTGAAACTGTAAAGTTGTCGAAGTCAGGAGCCCGTCTGGAGAACAGAGGTGTAATTTGTAATTGTTTAGTTGTTGAATTCAGGAGCCCACCTGGAGAATAGAGATATAGTTTTAAAAAGTGTTGAAGTCAGGAGCCCGCCTGGAGAAGAGGAACGTAATTGTTAAAGTTGTGAAGTCAGGAGCCCGCATGGAGAACAGCGATGTAGTTGTTAAAGTTTTGAAGTTAGGAACCCGCCTGGAGAACAGAGGTGTAAGTTTTAAAGTTGTGAAGTCAGGAGCCCGCCTGGAGAACAGAGGTGTAATTGTTAAGTTAGTGAAGTCAGGAGCCCTCCAGGAGAACAAAGGTAAAATGGTTAAAGTTTTGTAGTCTGGAGCCTGCCTGGAGAACAGAGGTGTAATTGCTAAGTTGTCGAAGTTAGGAGCCCGCCTGGAGAACAGAGGTGTAATTTGTATTTTTTAAGTTGTTGAAGTCAGGAGCCCGCCTAGAGAATAGAGGTATAGTTTTTAAAAATGTTAAAGTCAGGAGACCGCCTGGAGAACAGAGTTCTAATTGTTAAAGTTGTAAAGTCAGGAGCCCGCCTGGAGAACGACAGTGTAGTTATTAATGTTTTGAAATAGGGAGCTTACCTGGAAAACCGAGGTGTAAGTTTTAAAGGTGTGAAGTCAGGAGTCCGCCTGGAAAACAGAGGTGTAATTTGTAAAAGTTGAAGTCAGGAGCCCGCCTGGAGAACAGAGGTGTAATTTGTAAAAGTTGAAGTCAGGAGCCCGCCTGGAGAACAGAGGTGTAATTTGTAAAAGTTGAAGTCAGGAGCCCGCCTGGAGAACAAGGGTGTAATTGCTAAGTTGTCGAAGTTAGGAGCCAGTCTAGAGAACAGAGGTGTAATTGGTAATTGTTAAGTTGTTGAAGTCATGAGCCGACCTGAAGAACAAAGGAATAGTTTTTAAAAGTGTTGAAGTCAGGAGCCCGCCTGGAGAACAGAGGTGTAATTGTTAAAGTTGTAAAGTCAAGAGCCCGCCTGGAGAACAGAGGTGTAGTAGTTAATGTTTTGAAGTCAGGATACCGCCTAGAGAACAGAGGTATAAGTTTTAAAGTTTTTCAGTCAGGAGCCCGCCTGGAGAACAGAAGTGTAATTGTTATGTTGTTGAAGTTAGAAACCCTTCTGGAGAACAGAGGTGAAATGGTTAAAGTTTTAAAGTCAGGAGCCCGCCTGGAGAACAGAGGTGAAATTGCTAAGTTGTCGAAGTCAGTAGCCCACTTGGAGAACAGAGGTGTAATTTGCAATTGTTAAGTTTTTGAACTCAAGAGCCCACCTAGAGAACAGAGATAGAGTTTTTAAAAGTGTTGAAGTTAGAAGCCTGCCTGGAGAACAGAGGTGTAATTGTTAAAGTTGTAATGTCAGGAGCCAGCCTAGAGAACAGAGGTGTAGTTGTTAAAGTTTTGAAGTCAGGAGCCCGCCTGGAGAATAGAGGTGTAAGTTTTAAAGTTGTGAAGTCAGGAGCCCGCCTGGAGAACAGAGGTGTAATTGTTAAGTTGTTGAAGTC
Organism: Nicotiana glauca; assembly: GCA_026770625.1. Classification (NCBI taxonomy): domain Eukaryota; kingdom Viridiplantae; phylum Streptophyta; class Magnoliopsida; order Solanales; family Solanaceae; genus Nicotiana; species Nicotiana glauca. The sequence goes on along the minus strand of MDKF010543043.1, from coordinate 10,764 downwards.
AGGAGCCCTCCTAGAGAACATAGGTAAAATGGTTAAAGTTTTGAAGTCAGGAGCCCGCCTGGAGAACAGAGGTGTAATTGGTGAGTTATCAAAGTCAGGAGCCTGCCTGGAGAACATAGGTGTAATTTTTAATTGTTAAGTTGTTGAAGTTACGAGCCCGCCTGGAGAACAGAGGTATAGTTTTTAAAAGTGCTGAAGTCAGGAGCCCGTTTGGAGAACAGAGGTGTAATTGTTAAAGTTTTGAAGTCAGGAGCCCGTCTGGAGAACAGAGGAATAGTTGTTAATATTTTGAAGTCAGGAGACCGTCTAGAAGACAGAGGTGTAAGTTTTAAAGTTTTTAAGTCAGGAGCCCGCCTGGTGAACAAAGGTGTAATTGTTAGGTTGTTGAAGTCAGGAGCCCTCCTGGAGAACAGAGGTAAAATGGTTAAAATTTTGAAGTTAGGAGCCCGCCTGGAGAACAGAGGTGTAATTGCTAAGTTGTCGAAGTCTGTAGCCCACCAGGAGAACAGAGGTGTAATTTTTAATTGTTAGGTTGTTGAACTCAGGAGCCCGCCTAGAGAACAGAGATATAGTTTTTAAAAGTGTTGAAGTTAGGAGCCCTTCTGGAGAACAGTGGTGTAATTTTTAAAGTTGTAATGTCGGGAGCCAGCCTAGAGAACAGAGGTGTAGTTGTTAAAGTTTTAAAGTCAGGAGCTCGCCTGGAGAACAGAGGTGTAAGTTTTAAAGTTGTGAAGTCAGGAGCCCGCCTGGAGAACAGAGGTGAAATGGTTAAAGTTTTGAAGTGAGGAGCCCACCTGGAGAACAGAGGTGTAATTATAAAGTTTTTGAAGTCAGGAGCCCGTTTGGAGAACAGAGGTGTAATTTGTAATTGTTAAGTTGTTGAAGTCAGGAGCCCGCCTGGAGAACAAAGGTATAGTTTTCAAAAGTGTTGAAGTCAAGAGCCTGCCTGGAGAATAGAGGTGTAATTGTCAAAGTTATGAAGTCTGGAGCCCGCCTGGAGAACAGAGGTGTAGTTGTTAATGTTTTGAAGTAGGGAGCCCGCCTGGAGAAAAAAGGTGTAAGTTTTAAAGTTGTGAAGTTAGGAGTCCGCCTGGAGAACAGAGGTGTAATTTGTAAACGTTGATGTCAGGAGCCCGCCAGGAGAACAAAGGTATAATTTATAAAAGTTGAAGTGAGGAGCCCGCCTGGAGAACAGAGGTATAATTGTTAAAGTTGTGAAGTCAAGAGCCTGCCTGGAGAACAGAGGCGTAGTTGTTAAAGTTTTGAAGTCAAGAGCCCGCCTGGAGAACAAAGGTGTAAGATTTAAAGTTGTGAAGTCAGGAGCCCGCCTGGAGAACAGAGGTGTAATTGCTAAGTTGTCGAAGTTAGGAGCCCGCCGGGAGAATAGAGGTGTAATTTGTAATTGTTAATTTGTAGAAGTCAGGAGCCTACCTGGAGACCAGAGGTATAGTTTTTAAAAGTGTTGAAGTCAGGAGACCGCCTAGAGAACGATGGTGTAATTGTTAAAGTTGTGAAGTCAGGAGCCCGCCTGGAGAACAAAGGCGTAATTGTTAAGTTGTTGAAGTCAGGAGCTCTCCTGGAGAACAGAGGTAAAATGGTTAAAGTTTTGAAGTTAGGAGCCCGCCTGGAGAACATATGTGTAATTGCTAAGTTATCGAAGTCAGGAGCCCGCCTGGAGAACAGAGGTGTAATTTGTAATTGTTAAGTTGTTGAATTCAGGAGCCCGCCTGGAGAATAGAGGTATAGTTTTTAAAAATGTTTAAGTCAAGAGCCCGCCTGGAGAACATAAGTGTAATTATTAAAGTTGTGAATTCAGGAGCCAGCCTGGAGAATAGAGGTGTGTTTGTTAAAGTTTTGAAGTCAGGAGCTCGCCTGGAGAACAGAGGTGTAAGTTTTAATGTTGTAAAGTTAGGAATGCGCCTGGAGAACAAAGGTGTAACTGCTTAGTTGTCGAAGTCAGGAGCCCGCCTTGAGAATAGAGGTGTAATTTATAATTGTTAAGTTGTCGAAGTCAGGAGCCCGCCTGGAGAACAGAGGTGTAATTGTAAAGTTGTCGAAGTCAGGAGCCAATCTGGAAAATAGAGGTGCAATTAGTAATTGTTAAGTTGTTGAAGTCAGGAGCCCACCTAGAGAATAGAGGTATAGTTTTAAAAAATGTTGAAGTCAGGAGCCCTCCTGGAGAACAGGAATGTAAATGTTAAAGTTGTGAAGTCAGGAGCCCGCCTGGAGAACAGAGATGTAGTTGTAAAAGTTTTAAAGTTAGGAAGCAGCCTGGAGAACAGAGGTGTAAGTTTTAAAGTTGTGAAGTCAGGAGCCCGCTTGGAGAACAGAGGTGTAATTGTTAAGTTATTGAAGTCAGGAGCCCTCCAGGAGAATAGAGGTAAAATGGTTAAAGTTTTGAAGTCAGGACCTGCCTGGAGAACAGAGGTGTAACTCCTAAGTTGTCGAAGTTAGGAGCCCGCCTGAAGAACAGAGGTATAATTTGTAATTTTTAAGTTGTTGAAGTCAGGAGCCCGCCTGGAGAATAGAGGTATAGTTTTTAAAAGTGTTGAAGTCAGGAGACCGCCTGGAGAACAGAGTTCTAATTGTTAAAGTTGTAAAGTCAGGAGCCCGCCTGGAGAACGAAGGTGTATTTGTTAATGTTTTGAAGTAGGGAGCCTGCTGGGAGAACAGAGGTGTAAGTTTTAAAGGTGTGAAGTTAGGAGTCCGCCTGGAGAACAGAGGTGTAATTTGTAAAAGGTGAAGTCATGAGCCCGCTTGGAGAACAGAGGTGTAATTGCTAAGTTGTCAAAGTTAGGAGCCCGTCTAGAGAACAGAGGTGTAATGTGTAATTGTTAAGTTGTTGAAGTCATGAGCCGGCCTGCAGAACAAAGGAATAGTTTTTAAAAGTGTTGAAGTCAGGAACCCGCCCGGAGAACAGAGGTGGAATTGCTAAAGTTGTGAAGTCAAGAGCCCGCCTGGAGAACAGAGGTGTAGTTGTTAATGTTTTGAAGTCAGGACACCGCCTAGAGAACAGAGGTGTAAGTTTTAAAGTTTTTAAGTCAGGAGTCCGCCTGGAGAACAGAGGTATAATTGTTAAGTTGTTGAAGTCAGGAGCCCTTCTGGAGAACAGAGGTAAAATGGCTAAAGTTTTGAAGTCAGGAGCCTGCCTGGAGAATAGAGATTTAATTGCTAAGTTGTCGAAGTCAGTAGCCCACCTGGAGAACAGAGGTGTAATTTGTAATAGTTAAGTTGTTGAACTTAGGAGCCCACATAGAGAACAGAGATATAGTTTTTAAAAGTGTTGAAGTTAGGAGCCCGCATGGAGAACAGAGGTGTAATTGTTAAAGTTGTAATGTCAGGAGCCAGCCTAGAGAACAGAGGTGTAGTTGTTAAAGTTTTGAAGTCAGGAGCCCGCCTGGAGAACAGAGGTGAAATTGTAAAGTTGTCGAAGTCAGGAGCCCGTCTGGAGAATAGAGGTGTAATTTGTAATTGTTTAGTTGTTGAAGTCATGAGCCCACCTGGAGAATAGAGCTACAGTTTTTAAAAGTGTTGAAGTCAGGAGCCCGCCTGGAGAACAGGAATCTAATTGTTAAAGTTGTGAAGTCAGGAGCCCGCCTGGAAAAAAGAGGTGTAATTGTTAAGTTGTTGAAGTCAGGAGCCCTCCTAGAGAACAGGTGTAAAATGGTTAAAGTTTTAAAGTCGGGAGCCCGCCTGGAGAACAGAGGTGTAATTGGTAAGTTATCTAAGTCAGGAGCCCGCTTGGAGAACATAGGTGTAATTTTTAATTGTCAAGTTGTTGAAGTTACGAGCCCGCCTGGAGAACAGAGGTATTGTTCTTAAAAGTGCTGAAGTTAGGAGCCCGTTTTGAGAACAGAGGTGTAATTGTTAAAGTTTTTAAGTCAGGAGCCCGCCTGGAGAACAGAGGTGTAGTTGTTAATGTTTTGAAGTAAGGAGACCGCCTAGAGGACAGAGGTGCAAGTTTTAAAATTTTTAAGTCAGGAGCCCGTTTGGAGAACAGAGGTGTAATTGTTAAGTTGTTGAAGTCAGGAGCCCTCCTGGAGAATAGAGGTAAAGTGGTTAAAGTTTTGAAGTTAGGAGCCCGCCTGGAGAACATAGGTGTAATTGCTAAGTTGTCGAAGTCAGTAGCCCACCTAGAGAACAGAGGTGTAATTTGTAATTGTTAAGTTGTTGAACACAGGAGCCCGCCTAGAGAACAGAGATATAGTTTTTAAAAGTTTTGAAGTTAGGAGCCCGCATGGAGAACAGTGGTGTAATTTTAAAAGTTGTAATGTCAGGAGCCAGCCTGGAGAATAGAGGTGTAGTTGTTAAAATTTTAAAGTCAGGAGCCCGCCTGGAGAACAGAGGTGTAAGTTTAAAAGTTGTGAAGTTAGGAGCCTTCCTGGAGAACAGAGGTGGAATTATTAAGTTGTTGAAGTCAGGAGCACGCCTGGAGAACAGAGGTGTAATTTCTATAGTTGTAATGTCAGGAGCCAGCCTGGAGAACAGAGGTGTAGTTGTTAAAGTTTTGAAGTCAGGAGCCCACCTGGAGAACAGAGGTGTAACTGCTTAGTTGTCGAAGTCAGGAGCCCGCCTTGAGAATAGAGGTGTAATTTATAATTGTTAAGTTGTTGAAGTCTGGAGCCCGCTCGGAGAACAGAGGTGAAATGGTTAAAGTTTTGAATTCAGGAGACGCTTGGAGAACAGAGGTGTAATTGTTAAGTTGTTGAAGTCAGGAGCCCTCCTGGAGAACAGAGGTAAAATGGTTAAAGTTTTGAAGTTAGGAGCCCGCCTGGAGAACAGAGGTGTAATTGCTAAATTGTCGAAGTCAGTAGCCCACCAAGAGAACAGAGGTGTAATTTGTAATTGTTAAGTTGTTGAACTCAGGAGCCCGCCTAGAGAACAGAGATATAGTTTTTAAAAGTTTTGAAGTTAGGAGCCCGCCTGGAGAACAGTGGTGTAATTTTTAAAGTTGTAATGTCAGGAGCCATCATGGAGAACAGAGGTGTAGTTGTTAAAGTTTTAAAGTCAGGAGCTCGCCTGGAGAACAGAGGTGTAAGTTTTAAAGTTGTGAAGTTAGGAGCCTGCCTGGAGAACAGAGGTGGAATTATTAAGTTGTTGAAGTCAGGAGCCCGCCTGGAGAGCAAAGCTGTAATTTCTAAAGTTGTAATGTCAGGAGCCAGCCTGGAGAACAGAGGTCTAGTTGTTAAAGTTTTGAAGTCAGGAGCCCGCGTGGAGAACAGAGGTGTAAGTTTTAATGTTGTAAAGTCAGGAGCGCGCCTGGAGAACAGAGGTGTAACTGCTTAGTTGTCGAAGTCAGGAGCCCATCGGGAGAACAGAGGTGTAATTGTAAAGTTGTGGAAGTCAGGAGCCCATCGGGAGAACAGAGGTGTAATTGTAAAGTTGTGGAAGTCAGGAGCCCATCGGGAGAACAGAGGTGTAATTGTAAAGTTGTGGAAGTCAGGAGCCCATCGGGAGAACAGAGGTGTAATTGTAAAGTTGTGGAAGTCAGGAGCCCATCGGGAGAACAGAGGTGTAATTGTAAAGTTGTGGAAGTCAGGAGCCCATCGGGAGAACAGAGGTGTAATTGTAAAGTTGTGGAAGTCAGGAGCCCATCGGGAGAACAGAGGTGTAATTGTAAAGTTGTGGAAGTCAGGAGCCCATCGGGAGAACAGAGGTGTAATTGTAAAGTTGTGGAAGTCAGGAGCCCATCGGGAGAACAGAGGTGTAATTGTAAAGTTGTGGAAGTCAGGAGCCCATCGGGAGAACAGAGGTGTAATTGTAAAGTTGTGGAAGTCAGGAGCCCATCGGGAGAACAGAGGTGTAATTGTAAAGTTGTGGAAGTCAGGAGCCCATCGGGAGAACAGAGGTGTAATTGTAAAGTTGTGGAAGTCAGGAGCCCATCGGGAGAACAGAGGTGTAATTGTAAAGTTGTGGAAGTCAGGAGCCCATCTGGAGAACAGAGGGGTAATTTGTAATTGTTAAGTTGTTGAAGTCAGGAGCCCACCTGGAGAATAGAGGTATAGTTTTAAAAAGTGTTGAAGTCAGGAGCCCGCCTGCAGAACAGGAATAAAATTGTTAAAGTTGTGAAGACAGGAGCCCGCCTAGAGAACAGAGATGTAGTTGTTAAAGTTTTGAAGTTAGGAAGCCGCCTGGAGAACAGAGATGTAAGTTTTAAAGTTGTGAAGTCAGGAGCCCGCCTAGAGAACAGAGGTGTAATTATTAAGTTAGTGAATTCAGGAGCCCTCCAGGAGAACAAAGGTAAAATGGTTAAAGTTTTGAAGTCAGGAGCCTGCCTGGAGAACAGAGGTGTAATTTCTAAGTTGTCGAAGTTAGGAGCCCGCCTGGAGAACACAGGTGTAATTTGTAATTTTTAAGTTGTTGAAGTCAGGAGCCCGCCTGGAGAATAGAGGTATAGTTTTTAAAAGTGTTGAAGTCAGGAGCCCGCCTGGAGAACGGAGGTGTAGTTGTTAATGTTTTGAAGTAGGGAGCCTGCTTGGAGAACAGAGGTGTAAGTTTTGAAGGTGTGAAGTTAGGAGTCCGCCTGGAGAATAGAGGTATAATTTTTAAAAGTTGAAGTCAGGAGCCCGCCTGGAGAATAGAGGTTTAATTTGAAAAAATTTAAGTTAGGAGCCCGCTTGGAGAACACAGGTGTAATTGCTAAGTTGTCGAAGTTAGGAGCTCGTCTAGAGAACATAGGTGTAATTTGTAATTGTTAAGTTGTTGGAGTCATGAGCCGGCCTGCAGAACTAAGGAATAGTTTTTAAAAGTGTTGAAGTTAGGAGCCCGCCTGGAGAACATAGTTGTAATTGTTAAAGTTGTGAAGTCAAGAGCCCGCATGGAGAACAGAGGTGTAGTTATTAATGTTTTGAAGTCAGGACGCCGCCTAGAGAACAGAGGTGTAAGTTTTAAAGTTTTTAAGTCAGGAGCCTGCCTGGAGAACAGAGGTGTAATTGTTAAGTTGTTGAAGTCAAGAGCCCTTCTAGAGAACAGAGGTAAAATGGCTAAAGTTTTGAAGTCAGGAGCCCGCCTGGAGAACAGAGGTGTAATTGCTAAGTTGTCGAAGTCAGTAGTCCACCTGGAGAACAGAGGTGTAATTTGTAATTGTTAAGTTGTTGAACTCAGGAGCCCACCTAGAGAACAAAGATATAGTTTTTAAAAGTGTTGAAGTTAGGAGCCCGCCTGGAGAACAAAGGTGTAATTGTTAAAGTTGTAATGTCAGGAGCCAGCCTGGAGAACAGAGGTGTAGTTGTTACAGTTTTGAAGTCAGGAGCCCGCCTGGAGAACAGAGGTGAAATTGTAAAGTTGTCGAAGTCAGGAGCCCGTCTGGAGAACAGAGGTGTAATTTGTAAATGTTTAGTTGTTGAAGTCAGGAACCCACATGCAGAATAGAGCTACAATTTTTAAAGTGTTGAAGTTAGGAGCCCGCCTGGAGAACAGGAATGTAATTGTTAAAGTTGTGTAGTCAGGAGCTCGCCTGGAAAGCTGAGGTGTAATTGTTAAGTTGTTAAAGTCAGGAGCCCTCCTAGAGTATAGAGGTAAAATGGTTAAAGTTTTAAAGTCAGGAGCCCGCCTGGAGAACAGAGGTGTAATTGGTAAGTTATCTAAGTCAGGAGCCCGCCTGGAGAACAGAGGTATAGTTTTAAAAAGTGCTGAAGTCAGGAGCCCGTTTGGAGATCAGAGGTGTAATTGTTAAAGTTTTGAAGTCAGGAGCCCGCCTGGAGAACAGAGGTGTAGTTGTTAATGTTTTGAAGTAAGGAGACCGCGTAGAGGACAGAGGTGTAAGTTGTTTAAGTCAGGAGCCCGCCTGGAGAACAGAGGTGTAATTGTTAAGTTGTTGAAGTCAGGAGCCCTCCTAGAGAACAGAGGAAAAATGGTTAAAGTTTTGAAGTTAGGAGCCCGCCTGGAGAACAGAGGTGCAATTCCTAAGTTGTCGAAGTCAGTAGCCCACCTGGAGAACAGAGGTGTAATTTGTTATTGTTAAGTTGTTGCACTCAGGAGCCCGCCTAGAGAACAGAGATATAGTTTTTAAAAGTGTTGAAGTTAGGAGCCCGCCTGGAGAACAGTGGTGTAATTTTTAAAGTTGTAATGTCATGAGCCAGCCTGGAGAACAGAGGTGTAGTTGTTAAAGTTTTAAAGTCTGGAGCCCACCTGGAGAACAGAGGTGTAATTATAAAGTTTTCGAAGTCTGGAGCCCGTTTGGAGAACAGAGGTGTAATTTGTAATTGTTAAGTTGTTGAAGTTAGGAGCCCGCCTGGAGATCAAAGGTATAGTTTTTAAAAGTGTTTAAGTCAGGAGCCCGCCTGGAGAATAGAGGTGTAATTGTCAAAGTTGTGAAGTCCGGAGCCCGCCTGGAGAACAGAGGTGTAGTTGTTAATGTTTTGAAGTAGGGAGCCCGCCTGGATAAAAAAGGTGTAAGTTTTAAAGTCGTGAAGTTAGGAGTCCGCCTGGAGAACAGAGATGTAATTTGTAAACGTTGATGTCAGGAGCCCGCCAGGAGAACAAAGGTGTAATTTGTAAAAGTTGAAGTCAGGAGCCCGCCTGGAGAACAGAGGTGTAATTGTTAAAGTTGTGAAGTCAGGAGCCTGCTTGGAGAACAGATGCGTAATTGTTAAAGTTTTGAAGTTAGGAGCCCGCCTGGAGAACAAAGGTGTAAGTTTTAAAGTTGTGAAGTCAGGAGCCCGCCTAGAGAACAGAGGTGTAATTGCTAAGTTATCGAAGTCAGGAGCCCACCGGGAGAATAGAGGTGTAATTTGTAATTGTTAATTTGTAGAATTCAGGAGCCTGCCTGGAGACCAGAGGTATAGTTTTTAAAAGTGTTTAAGTTAGGAGACCGCCTAGAGAACAGTGGTGTAATTGTTAAAGTTGTGAAGTCAGGAGCCTGCCTAGAGAACAGAGGTGTAGTTGTTAAAGTTTTGAAGTTAGGATCCCGCCTTGAGAACAGAGGTGTAAGTTTTAAAGTTGTGAAGTCAGGAGCCCGTCTGGAGAATAGAGGCGTAGTCGTTAAGTTGTTGAAGTCAGGAGCTCTCCTGGAGATTAGAGGTAAAATGGTTAATGTTTTGAAGTGAGGAGCCCGCCTGGGGAACATAGGCGTAATTGCTAAGTTGTCGAAGTCAGGAGCCCGCCTGAAGAACAGAGGTATAATTTGTAATTGTTAAGTTGTTGAATTCAGGAGCCCGCCTGGAGAATAGAGGTATAGTTTTTAAAAATGTTAAAGTCAAGAGCCCGCCAAGAGAACATAAGTGTAATTGTTAAAGTTGTGAATTCAGGAGCCAGCCTGGAGAATAGAGGTGTGGTTGTTAAAGTTTTGAAGTCAGGAGCTCTCCTGGAGAACAGAGGTGTTAGTTTTAATGTTGTAAAGTCAGGAGCGCACCTGGAGAACAGAGGTGTAACTGCTTAGTTGTCGAAGTCAGGAGCCCGCCTTGAGAATAGAGGAGTAATTTATAATTGTTAAGTTGGTGAAGTCTGGAGCCCGCTCGGAGAACAGAGGTGAAAGTGTTAAAGTTTTGATGTCAGGAGCCCGCCTGGTGAACAGAGGTGTAATTGTAAAGTTGTCGAAGTCAGGAGCCCATCAGGAGAACAGAGGTGTAATTTTTAATTGTTAAGTTGTTGAAGTCAGGAGCCCACATAGAGAATAGTGGTATAGTTTTAAAAAGTGTTGAAGTCAGGAGCCCGACTGGAGAACAGGAATGTAATTGTTAAAGTTGTGAAGTCATGAGCCCGCCTGGGGAACAGAGATGTAGTTGTTAAAGTTTTGAAGTTAGGAAGCCGCCTGGAGAACAGAGGTGTAAGTTTTAAAGTTGTGAAGTCAGGAGACCGTCTGGAGAACAAAGGTGTAATTGTTAAGTTAGTGAAGTCAGGAGCCCTCCAGGAGAACAAAGGTAAAATGGTTAAAGTTTTGAAGTCAGGAGCCTGCCTTGAGAACAGAGGTGTAATTGCTAAGTTGTCGAAGTTAGGAGCCCGCCTGGAGAACAGAGGTGTAATTTGTAATTTTTAAGTTGTTGAAGTCAGGAGCCCGCCTGGAGAACAGAGGCGTAATTGTTATGTTGTTGAAGTCAGGAGCTCTCCTGGAGAACAGAGGTAAAATATTTAATGTTTTGAAGTCAGGAGCCCGCCTGGAGAATAGAGGTGTAATTTGTAATTGTTAAGTTGTTGAATTCAGGAGCCCGCCTGGAGAATAGAGGTATAGTTTTTAAAAATGTTTAAGTCAAGAGCCCACCTGGAGAACATAAGTGTAATTGTTAAAGTTGTGAATTCAGGAGCCAACCTGGAGAATAGGGGTGTGGTTGTTAAAGTTTTGAAGTCAGGACCTCGCCTGGAGAACAGAGGTGTAAGTTTTAATGTTGTAAAGTCAGGAGCGCGCCTGGAGAGCAGAGGTGTAACTGCTTAGTTATCGAAGTCAGGAGCCCGCCTTGAGAATAGAGGTGTAATTTATAATTGTTAAGTTGTTGAAGTCTGGAGCCCGCTTGGAGAACAGAGGTTAAATGGTTAACGTTTTGAAGTCAGGAGCCCGCTCGGAGAACAGAGGTTAAATGGTTAAAGTTTTGAAGTAAGGAGCCCGCCTGGAGAACAGAGGTGTAATTGTAAAGTTGTCGAAGTCAGGAGCCCATCTGGAGAACAGAGGTGTAATCTGTAATTGTTAAGTTGTTGAAGTTAGGAGCCCACCTAGAGAATAGAAGTATAGTTTTAAAAAGTGTTGAAGTCAGGAGCCCGCCTGGAGAACAGGAATGTAATTTTTAAGGTTGTGAAGTCAGGAGCCCGCCTGGAGAACAGAGATGTAGTTGT
>MU782280.1:5325-17236 GCA_026770625.1 Nicotiana glauca | reverse complement strand
TTGAGCCTTATTACTTTATTCTTTCATACCCCTCTTTCAGAATCAACAACAAAGTCAAAGAATGAATGATGAAATAGCAAAGAAAAGAAGAAAAGAGGAAGTTGAAAAAGGAAAAGTTGAAAAAAAAAGGGAAAAGAAAAGAAGAAAAATGAAAAATGGCAAAAGAAAAGAAAAGGAAAAGGAAAGAAAGAAAAATGCAAAGAAGGAAATGGAAGGAAGGAAACATCGCAATAAAGCGACTTTTTTTTTGTCCGAACTACGTTTTGACTTGATCCCGAAAGGGTACGTAGGCAGCCTCACTGAGGTTCAGTCATAACAGAAAGAGGGTCCAAGGTTCCCCAAAGTTTGAAACTGGGGCAGAAGTTATGATTATTATGGAAGATGTGATTCCGGAAGTTGTAGCTTTGAAACCCAAGTTGGAAATTTTGAGCCTTTATACCTTTCTTTTTAAAACCCATCCAAAATCCACATTACGGTCCAAAGAAAGACCTTCTGATTAATTTCAAGAAATGATAATACAAGTAGGTAAAGAAAGACATTTTATGGACAACACTCGGGTACCGGAAGATGGAAAAATAAAATATGAAAATGAGAGAGTCATGTTGGTGAAAACCCTCACGGGCGCCGTAAGGCGATGTGAGTTGAGAGAAATAAAATGAGAGAGTTTTATTGGTGAAAACCCTTGCGGGCACCGTAAGGCGATGCGAGTTGAGATAAATAAAATGAGAGAGTCTTATTGGTGAAAACCCTTGCGGGCACCATAAGGCGACGTGAGGTGAGAGAATTAAAATGAGAGAGTCTTATTGGCGAAAACCCTCATGGGCATCGTATGGCGATGTGAGTTGAGAGAAATAAAATGAGAGAGTCTTATTGGTGAAAACCCTCACGGGCACCATAAGGCGAAAGTGAGGAAGAAGTTTGTGAGAGAAAAGCGGCAAAGCAAGCAAAATTTGGGTTGGTTAAAATCGGGTGGTGAAATAAATTTGGCAAAATTGGCAATTGACAGTTGATTGTTTAGACAGAATGGGTCGGTTAATCCGAATGCATGGCGTGATCAAAGGAATCAGCCTTCACACTCAGATAAGTCTCGTCCTTTTATTTTGAAAGTATTCCCACCCTCAAAACTTCGGGGTCATTGCATTTCATTTTTCTTTAAATCTGTCAGTCAAAGTTAATTACCAGCTTCTCAGTTATATGACATAACAAGATTGGGGGTTCATCAAAGGACAGTTGGAACAAAAGGACATATGGCAATCATATAATTGGAGGAAAAGTAAAGGGAAGGAAACAACAAAAGAGAGTCACAAAGAAAACAGTTGGGCTTAGAGAATTTTAAAAGACAGCTAAAAGTTATGGCAAGGCAATATAAGAAACAAGACGGAGCAGATTCAAAAGTGGAAGCAAGGCCAACAAAAATGCCAGCAGCTAACCACCGTTTTATACTAACAAATTGTTCTTTGATTAGAATAGGGACAAAAGATTCAAATTCTTACTAATCACTTTAAAGTGAATATGACAAATGTGGATAACAAGGAGCACCAATTTTGATAATCAGGCGCCCACCTAGAAAATAAGGGAAAAACAGTTCAAAAGAAAGCGACAATGTGCGAAGGAGTTCACCTCAATCTCAGTAATCAGGCACCCACCTGGAGAATAAGGGAAGTATAACCTTTTTATTTTCAAATTGTAGGTATGATAATATGTTACACCCAGTTATCAAACTGGGGCAGAAATTTTTTTGTTTTTTTTTCAAAACAGGCGCCCAGCTGAAGAATAAGGGAATATCTTTTCAAAGATAGTAATCAGGCGCCCACCTGAAGAATAAGGGAATATATTTTCAAAGTTAGTAATCAGGCGCCCACCTGAAAAACAAGGGAATATACTTTTCAAAATGAAAGCAGGCACCCACCTGAAGAATAAGGGAATATCTTTTTCGAAGTTAATAATCAGGCGCCCACCTGAAGAATAAGGGAATATCTTTTCGAAGTTAGCAATCAGGCGCCCACCTGAAGAATAAGGGAATATTCTTTTCAAAATAGCAAGCAGGCACCCACCTGAAGAATAAGGGAAGTATAGCACAATTTCATCACAAGTTAATATTCAGTAATATCATGCACCCAGTTATCAAACTGGGGCAGAAATTTTCTTTGTTTTGTATGACGTAAGCAGGCACCCACCTGAAGAATAAGAGAATACTTTTCAAAATGAAAGCAGGCGCCCACCTGAAGAACAAGTGAATACATTTCAAAGCAAGTTGTAAGCAGGCGCCCACCTAAGAACAAGGGAATACATTTCAAAGCAAGTTGTAAGCAGGCGCCCACCTGAAGAACAAGGGAATAATTTTTCAAAAATAGTAAGCAAGAGTCTACCTGAAGAATGGACACAGTCAAAGTTATGCATGATACAAGTGCAACACAAGAACAAGCTGGAAAGCATAGATAAGATTTTTGTAAATCATAGAGCATAGCTTAGGCTAGCTTCTTTTATCTTTACCATGGTGTAATAAGGAGATCAGCAGGCAGTGACAACAAGCAACATCAATAAGATCACAGCTCCCTGGTAGTCTCAACTATCAGACATTCCTGAACTACACTGACCTGATTCCGGTTTAGCCCAGGATATGTAGGCAACCTCTGAAGCAGGGTGCAGTCAAAATTTTTCAAAAATGCTTCACAAACGGAATATTCTAGCAGGTAAAAATCGTTCATATTTGCTCACTTATCTTTGTACGGAAACTCTTCGTATTCCCGAGCAAAGAGGGGCAGCTGTGAGCACGTGATTTTTACCCTACATATGAGTTATTCCCATAAAATTCAAATAAATAATTTTTCCTTATTTTTTTTTTACAATTTGTGTGAATTTTGCATGTTATTGCGCATGTTAAATCAAATAAAAAATAAAAAAATATGCATTTGCATTTAGGAAATTAATTTCGCATTTAGTAGGTATTAATTCATTTTAGAACAATTTTAAGACAACCAAATATAGCATTTTTTTTGCTTTAATTGAAAAATTATTATAAAATAGAAGTTAATTAGTTTAACAAAATACAAAAGAAAATAAAATACAAAATACAAAAATACAATACAAGAAGATATAATAAAAAGGACAAATTGGGCTGAACAGACATAGCCCAAATAAAAAATACACTGTAATCCACGCCCAGGCCCAAGGGTTGATATACCCGGTCCGCTCAGAAGCTCAAACGACGTCGTATTGAGGAGATTCAATCTCGACCCTTAAAACATTTTGATCCAACGGTCTAATAACACAGCCCAACCAATAATTGAAACGACGACGTATTGAGTCGTCAATCTTGTCCGTTCATTTGATTTATCCTGCGGACGCGAGTGGACTCTCATTTAATTAACCGACGTCGTTTAAAGGGTTCACGTGATCTGAGCCGTTGATCTCTATAATCCAACGGCCACAATATATTAAAATAGTTTTAATATATCATATATACGTATAGCCTTTTATTTCAGTTGACAAACCCGGTCTGCCTATAAACCAAAACGACACCATCCAGAGGTGATTTAATATGGACCATCGATTCATTTGATCAAAAGGATCAGAGTAACGGTGGCTTAATAAATAAAACGACGTCGTTCATCTAAAACAATCAGGGCCGTTCATTTGGTTCATCCAACGGATGAAATTCAAGGCATCATTTAATCACACGACGTCGTGTGATAAGAAGTGAATCCTAGCCATTCGTTTAATCAATCCAACGGTCCCAGAACATCCAAGGCTTTTAAATACATAAAACGCTACATATCAGTCATTATACACCTTCGTCTCTAAGATTGGAAACCCTAGCCGCCCTAAAATTCTCTCAAGCACCCGCCGGAAACCTACCAGCGGGAAACATTACCTGCTCCTATCAAACCACCACGAACACCCTTGAACCACCATGAACTCCTCTTTCACCCTATCTATCTATTTTCCTTCAAAATAGACTCAAACTCGTCGAATATTGAAAAACAAGTCGCCGGAACCCTAGCCGGCGACCATACTTTTTGAACCGGTGTTCACCATTAACACCCCAAGACCGTCTCTTCACCCTCTTCAACCTCCACTAGGTGTAATCCCTCGAATAAGCCTCAAACCTCTCGAATATTGAAAAGTGTGTCGCTGGAACTTTATTCCAGCGAACACTCTCAGTCCAGAAGACCATCTGGATAAACCCATGCTCTTGTCCTTAAGAGTCTTGGCAAAAGACTTGATAAGACTGCTAAAGAATCAAGAACAGCAAAGAAATTAGCTTCTATGCCGGAAAATCAAGAAAACAAAAAAGAGATGAGAACAAGAAAAGAAAAACGAAGAAAAGAAGAAAATAGAAAGAAAGAAAGAAAAATACACGAAAGCTAAGTACCCAAACCCCATTTTCTCTGCTTGTGTTTTCTGTTTCTTAAACTTCTTCTACCCCTTCTGTTTCCCAACCCATGAGTACAAATAAAATCCATTATATGCTCAGACCTCTCTGTTCAAACATGAAAACCTGACCATGTGCTTATATGATTTCTGATTTGAGTCATTAGTCAAAATTGCATGCTTTATATCCGTTTAAATTTCTTACCTGAATAGATTTAATTCTGCTTAAACGATTCTGTTAAAGGATTCAACCTATATCCAATTTGTCCTATGAGTCCTGTTAATCGAATGTTTAATCACTATTTGGCTATATCTGTAAGATGTTTAAAACTGGTCTTTATTGCAATGTAATTTTTACTCTTTGACCTTTTCTGGATTTTTGATTAATTAAAAGGGGTCTTGTTAGTTACTTGGTCATAAATAGAGTCATATCTGCAAAAGTGTTATTACTGGTTTGCTTAAAAATGGCTATAATGAAAAGTTTACTTAAATAGGGCCATGTGTTAAATACAGAACATAGAGACTGGTCGGGTAAAAAGGAATAGAAGACAGGGGTAGAAGGGGAAAGGATAAAGGGTATTCTGGAAATAATTTTAAAAGGATAAGGATACTAAAGACAAACATACTTGGTTTTTATGAGATTAATTAAATAATAAAGGGTATTCTAGGTACAATAAAGGGTAAATAGGTAGAAATCACTAGCAAGTGAGGGTAATAAAGACAATTAGGCTTAAATAGAATAAGGTAGAATACACTAGAACCTTCTAGCAAGGGTTCAAGTGTATTCACGGTTAATTTATGCATACCAAACTGAAAACATTTTAAAAGAATAGGGGTGGAAATCTGAATATTTAATTCAAATTTCCCTCTCATTTTTTTTTTTAAATAAATAGGCCTTCTTAGGCCACCATTAAGGGGGTTCAGATTTTTGGAAGTAAAAAAAGGGTTCAGAAATTGGACAAGTCTAAAAATACATAGAAATTGTTCTCAATCACTGTTTCATTGGGTTATTTGCAAGTTCGAATAAGGAACTCTTGAGTCCTGGTGTTTTCGTCTACTATTCTTCACTGTTTGATTGAAGCTATTGGATTTTAATCGAGATTTTTAATCCTGTTGCTGTGATATTGTGGTGTTATTGCTGGTTGTTGCTTGGATTCCTGCAATTTGCTGATCTTCTTCTTCCTTATCACCTTAGAACTCATTGAGTTTCATTTCAATTTGACCAGGTACACTCCTGATCTTCAAGGATGTAATTGAAGTTTCTGAAGAAATAAATGCATATTAGTTTTTCTTATATATTTTAAATTCTGTTTTATTTGTAGCTATAGAATACTTAGAAATTGTGTAATTCATTAGGAATATATTGTATAATTTGGATTTGGACTGATTGAACTATGAATTAAAGTTAGTAATTCTGTAGAAACGCTAGTTTAGAAGTTAATATAGAAAAATATGAATAGATTAGTTTAAAAAATGATCATCTAGATTTATAGGTTCAAAACTGGTTTAAATCAAATTAAGTACTGTTTAGTTTCGTTTACTTTTCTGAAATTAAGAAGTGAATATGAAATCTCAAAATACTTCTGTTGTTTAAAGTTTCTGGACTAGTGATTGTCAATAAATACTGAAGTAATCAGATACATTTGACTCATAGTGTTGAAGTGTTGAATCGGTTTAAATTTAGTATTAATTCTGAGGTTTTAGATATGAAATATAAATATAGTATGAATGTTAGTTCAGGATCTAGTCAGAAAATATGATTAACTGTACAATTAGTTCAGCCATTTCGAAGTAACGAGTAAAACCAAATAGACCAGAGTTTGAATGAATACATATATATGTTTACACAATTTGACCGATACAATTTAAACATTGGTAGATAAATAGAATTGGAGTTACATTTTAGTCGAAAAAACTGATATTGAAGTAGTGATATTCATAGAGCTTTTGCCTAATAAATGGTTAAATTTGTTTCAAACCTAGCTGATAGTCTTGACAAACCCAGGCAGAGGAAATTGGATTCAACTGTAGGAATTCCTGAGCATAAAAGACCGAGAATTGTAATTGCAGATTGGGCTTTAATTAGCCCAGTACCTACTAGTGCACTTCTATTGAATTAATTCAAATTCAGGGCCCAAATAATATATGTTAATTAAGGAAAAAAACAGTGATAGAAAACATAGTACAACATAGGTTTTGACCTCTAAAAAATACAGTGAGACGAGCCTCGTTATAAGCTAAAGTACTCGGGGCCCTCAAATAATTGTTATAATATTTTTAGATTCGGAAAGACTGTTTAGCTAACTTCACGATCTTTACCAAAGTAATAAGACATAGATACCATAGCCATAATTTATTATACATTCTCAAGTACGGGTGCACATTTATGTGACCCAAATCTTATTCTCAACGAAGTCGAAATGTATTTAAAGCCACAGGCGTACTGGTACGGTGTGGTTCAAAAAATGCATTTTTACAACGTTGCAATTCCTTAAAAATTGATACAGTGGAATATTAATAATGCACATAAATTGGAATATATAAAGAAATCAGATAAAAGCAAAATACAACAGTTGGGCGACCGTGCTAGAACCACAGAATTCGAGAGTGCCTAACACTTTCTCTCGAATTAACAGAATTCCTTATCCGGATTTCTAGTTCGCAGACTATAACAGAGTCAAACTTTCCTCGGTTCGGGATTAAAACGGTGACTTGAGACACCATTATATTCTCAAGTGGCGACTCTGAAAAACTTAAATAACTAATCCCGTTCCGACTGTCCTTAAATTGGAAAAACTCCTTATTATACTCATTCGTCGGGTATAACCTGTAAAAAGAAGGTGTGACACTCATCTCCGCAACCTTCATTCTCTGAACATGAGAGTTCTTCACCGGCCAGCACTCCGCCCCATACAACATGACAGGTCTAACCACAACTCTGTAAAATTTCCTCTTGAGTTTCTGTGGCACTTTCTTGTCACACAGGACTCCTGATGCAAGCCTCCACTTCGACCACCCCGCTCCTATACGATCAGTGACATCCTCGTCAATCTCTCCGCCCCCCCTGAATCACCGACCCAAGATATCTGAAACTGTCCCTCTTGGCGATGACCTGAGATCCAATCTTTACGTCCCTGCCTACTTCGCTCAGCTTGGCGCTAAACTTGCACTCCAGGTATTCAGTCTTAGATTTGCTTATTTTGAAACCCTTAGACTCGAGAGTCTGCCTCCATACCTCTAGCCTCTCATTAACACCGACCCTCGTCTCGTCTATCAATACTATGTCATCAGCAAATAGCATACACCAAGGCACATCCCATTGAATATGTCGGGTTAGAGCATCCATCACCAAGGCAAACAAGAGAGGGCTAGGCGCCGATCCTTGATGGAGCCCCATAACCACCGGGAAATGGTCTGAGTCACCACCCACCGTCCTAACCCTAGTCTTAGCTCCATCATACATGTCCTTGATTACTATGATGTAGGCTTCTGGCACGCTCTTCGCCTTCAGGCACCTCCATAGCACCTCCCTTGGGACCTTGTCATACGCCTTCTCCAAGTCGATAAACACCATGTGCAAGTCCTTTTTCTTATCCCTAAACTGTTCCACCAATCTCCTGACAAGGTGGATAGTTTCTGTAGTGGAGCGACCCGGCATGAAACCGAACTGGTTCACTGATATAGATGTCATCTCCCTCACCCTCGCCTCGATCACCCGCTCCCAGACCTTCATGGTGTGACTTATTAATTTGATACCCCTATAGTTGTTGCAACACTAGATATCCCCTTTATTCTTGTACAAGGGCACCACAGTACTCCACCTCCACTCCTCCGGCATCCTTTTGGTCCTGAAGATCGCATTGAACAACCTGGAGAGCCACTCCACTCCTGACCTACCCATGCATTTCCAGAACTCCACAGGGATCTCGTCAGGCCCGGTCGCTCGACCCCTACTCATCCTACGCAAAGCCCCCATGACCTCCTCCACCCTAATGCGCCTGCAGTACCCAAGGTCTCTATGTTGCTCTGAATGCCCCAGCTCCCCTAGCTCTATGTTTCGATCCCCCTCCTCGTTAAGTAGGTTTCGAAAGTACGCCTGCCACCTCTGCTTGACTTGAGAATCCCCCATCAGAATTCTACCATCCTCGTCCTTGATGCACCTAACTTGGTCAAGATCCCGCGCCTTCCTCTCCCTTACTTTAGCTAACCGGAATAACTTCTTGTCCCCGCCTTTCTCCCCTAATTCCTCGTACATGCGACCAAACGCCGCGTTTTTAGCTTCCGTAACCGCCAGCTTCGCTTCCTTCCTCGCCACCTTGTAGATCTCCCTGTTCACTCTCCTTTCTTCCTCGCTTGTGCTCCCTGCCAACTTAGCAAACGCCGCCTTCTTCACCTCCACTTTTTCTTGGACTACATCGTTCCACCACCAGTCACCCTGATGTCTGCCTGAATAGCCCTTGGCTACCCCGAGCACATCCCGTGCTACCTCCCTAACCAAGTTCGCCGTCTCTGACCACATTGCGTCCGCTTCCCCAGAACTTTTCCAAGCTCCACCATCAACTAACCTCTTCTCCAACTCCTGAGCTTTCTCTTTAGTCAAAGCACCCCATCTAATCTGCGGTCGTCCCCGAGCGCCCCTCCTCTTCCTCTTCACCCAGAGACCGACATCCATCACTAGGAGTCTATGAAGAGTCGAAAGGGACTCTCTCGGAATAACCTTGCAGTCCTTGCACAAACCTCTATCGCTCCTTCTGAGAAGGAGGCAATCAATCCGAGTCCTCGCCGCCGAACTTTTGAAGGTGACCAAATGCTCCTCCCTCTTCTGAAATGTCGAGTTCGCAATCAGAAGCTCAGAAGCCCTGGCAAAATTAAGCAGTGACGTGCCTCCTCCGTTCCTAACCCCAAGGCCAAAGCCACCGTGCACCTCACCATAACCACCAGTATCAGCCCCCAATATGACCATTAAAGTCCCCTCCAATTACTAACTTCTCAGATTGGGGAATACTACTCACCAAATCATCCAAGCCCTCCCAAAAACGCCTCTTAACCTCCTCATCTAAGCCCGCTTGCGACGCGTAAGCGCTGATGACGTTGAGGACGCGACCCCCAATAACCAACTTAATAGACATTAACCTATCATTCACTCGCCTAACCTCGACCACGGATTCCCTTAGATCCCTATCCACCAAAATGCCCACTCCATTCTTACCTCTCACGACCCCAGAATACCACAGCTTAAACCCGTCTGCATTCCTCGCCTTCGACCCTTTCCACCTAGTCTCTTGGACACAGACTATGTTGACCCTCCTATTCTGAAGAACCTTCGCCAACTCAATGGACTTACCCGTCAGAGTGCCTACGTTCCACGACCCGATCCTTAATCTATGAGCGTCTGCTACCCTCTTCCCACCCTTGTGTTTGAATCAACTTTAGCGATATACAATCTAGAGGAGGACTCGATCAGAGGTTACTAACATTGATGACACTATTGAGGCGGATATCAACATTGAAAGAATAGTTTGTCCAATTTTACAAATGAACATTTAGGGCTGCTAGAACTCAGGTGAATGAGAATGACAGCCGCATAGCTAACAACTTGTAAGTGTTTCTCTTTATACATTTTTTGCATGTTTTAAAATTCTGCTTCTTTTTCACATATTGAACAAGACATTTCATATTTAAGGACCATCTTTACACCACATCTACTTAGATATCTTGGTGGTCCGTTTTGTTTTAGTATATTTCCAAGGACCAATAACATTCTGCAAAACTTCTTTGTATTTGTGTTTGGTGGCTTCTGCATATTAACTTCTAATTGAATGATATTGGACATTCTTTCTCCTTTGAAACGGAGATTTAAGGGCATATGATATATTATAGAGTTTGGATGTTTTTCCTTGCTGCTAATAGTTTACTGTTATTTTTTAAGTCAATCAAAAGGCAAAATCTTTTTTCACTTTAGTGATACCATTGACTTGGGACAAGTGAGTTGAAGCAGGAAAATTTTTAGACGTGTGTGTCTGCTAACAGTTTTTAGTGTATCAGCTATGTTTCTCGGACTCTCCGAAAATGTCGCCGGGTGCGCATCGAAATTTTTGAGAATCCGACATGGGTACGAAAACATTTTGGAGAGTCTGCGCAACATAGTGTATCAGGCTCTTTTCCACAAGTCATTCTCTCTATTTAGCAAGTTTTGCCGTATTACACATGTCCTGTTGAAATTTCAATGGCCCAGATTTGTTTAACTAAACTACCCGGACCATAGTTGAGAAGGTAGATGGACCATCATTTAGTTAACATCATTTTAGGCACAGTTGGAACTTGGAAGTGCTGATTTGCAGTGTCCAAGAAACTCTGAAACTTATGTCTTTCTTTTCACTTCATATTTTTTCCTCCTTTACTGATAGTAGATCTATTTCTTTTTGTTTTTCAATCTATATACTCATTCTAACCAAAAAAACATTACAGACTAGTGAGTTGATTTTTTCATTTTCCTTGATCTAGGTTGCTTCGTTTTATTCAACTTTTGATCTCTAGATGCAAATAGTAGTAATATCATTTATGAATGGCCGTGGAAGTTAGTGCGGAAGGTCAAATTCCAACTTAAGTTGCTTGTTTCAGCTGGGTGGCTTTTAAAGGGGGATGTCTTACACATGAAAACCTTATCAAAAGGGGGTTCTCTCTTAGTAGCAGCTGCTATATATGTTCCTCTTTCTTTCTGGAGCGCATTGGGTCATACCCCTTAGCATCTAGGTTTAAGGAGTATCTTTGAATGAAATTACACACTCTTAAATTCAATCTCTTTGTGATGTAATCAAATGCACTCAACTGGCGAGCAAACTAGAGGATTTGCATGAAAACTTCTATTGGTTATGGGTCCATGAGAAATGAACCTTTGAACAGCAACCTTTAGTGGTTTAAACTTGTATTTAGCTCAGAAATTGCCTTCTCAATAAGAACATCAACTAATATTCACATATTGTCAATGATTCCAAGTTGCTGTGAAATCATGCATGTGTACAGGAAAACAAACTAACTAATTGATGTTTTGGCAATATTTTGGTCTATTTGTTATACTATTATTACTAGTGTTGTACGCAAATTGTAGAAGAGTCGCGGTTTGTAAAATCTATTATGCTACTTAGTTATATATAGTTGTACTATCTGCTTAAGCCAAACCACAAAAGAGGAGGAAGAAAAGCTCATACATTGAAGGAAAACCTCTCTATATGCACCGGATCATATATGGTTATTATGTATCCACATTGAATACACTAAGGGTGGTTTGGTACGGTGCATAAGAATAATGCTGAATAGGGTGTATTAGTAATGCTGGTGTTAGTTATACTTGCATTAGTTATGCTTGCATTAGTTATGCTTGCATTAGTTATACTAACATATTTCTTATCCATTGTGTTGGTTTGATGTATTAAAACATTGCACAATTTCTAAAAGAATTATTTGTTTACAAAAATGCCCTCAAAACTAGTCCACACTCTAGCTTTTTAAAAGAAACATATGTTGAGAAATTTTTTTT
>MU782278.1:44445-56349 GCA_026770625.1 Nicotiana glauca | reverse complement strand
TTAGCTTGGACTGCATTAAGACTTGATTTCAGTATTGATGTAGCATCAGCTGATTCAAGTTCTGCCTTCATATATATCTTTGTCTTTCATAAGGCATTGGAAAGTCCCACTTCTTACTAGCATCGACAGATGTAGAACTTTCGTGGTTTGTTTATTCTAAGTTGGGGGTTCCCAACATAAAGGGAAGTAGCTAGTACTGTCTGTTAGAAAGAACCAATTGGTGACCTGTAAGAAAGCTTTGGGTGTTATCATTTTGTATCTATAGTATGTCATGATAAATATTATTTTGCAACTTGATGCAAAAGTGTTGCTATTCAGCGTGCAAGATGCTGGGTTTTGATAAATATTATTTTGCAAGATGCTGGGTTTTGATACATGCACCTGCCTATTTTTATTGTGGTAACTTATTTTACTGTACATGATGTTTGAGTTTTTAATGGTTGTCAATGAGTGCTAGTATTGTAGGATTGTTTTGTCTTGTATATGATAGCATTTGCCTACCATCTTTGATTTGCCTTGTGAAACTGTTGAGCTCTTACCAATGCAAAATTCTGTCTTAGTTGGAGCATAATGCTTTTTCGGAAGTAGCAGCCTCCCTTGACTTAGTTGACTTTTTTCATAGCACCACTGGTGTAAATTCTGATATCACTTCTATTTTGCTTCGCATGAAAATTGCAAGAAGTGAACATGAATTTGTCAAGACATGCTAATTTATCTTGTGTAATCATTAGTTGTTTCCATTGGCTCACCTGGGTTAGTAAATTGTGTCATTGAAGTATGGGTCTTCAGCATGAACACTTTATTCTTTCAAGCTGTCTTGGGCAGCTCTAGGTAATGAACATTGTGTCTTTTAGTATAAGGAATTATGATTCAGGATTTTGCTTATTGGATTCTCTAAATAATTTAAGTATCACGTTAGGGCAAGAAATACATTCCCATAGGACCATATTAAAAGAAATTCTTTTCGTAATACTGGAGATCCTAATGTTTACTGAGCAATGTTTCTGTGCTACTGTAGTGAGAAAGACAACTATAATATATTGTCTTTCTATGTCAAAGAGTGATCAGATTCTCATTTAAATTGGTTGTTTAAACCATAATATAGAGTTCTTTACATGTTAGCCTTTACCTGTTAGCAGAACCAAGAATGATATTTTTGTGTGCCTTTGTGATATTTATATAGAGCTCCATCAGTGTTACCTTGTGGCACTTCTTTTATGCTTTTAGTTATAGATGTGACAAAACTTCTGGTTCTATAGTAATATTTTGACGCTTTTAAAAATAATTTTTTTTGTATAGGCTGTTCAAAAGGGTCGAGACCCAACACCAAGTGAGTTACATTTGTACGTCCATACACATGGGCATGATGGAAAATCTTTTCTTGATGACAAAGCTCGAATCGTGCATGTAAGTCCAATATTGTATAATCTTATTTACTACAATATAAAAAGAGTATGAAAAGTATCCTCTCTATTGTTTAATTAAATGCTCAACATTCTTGACAGGAAAGGTATCAGGAAATATTACAGGACCAAACACAAGCTCAATCTGATATTGATCAATTGAAAGCGTATTACGAAGCCGCGGGAGGGGAAAAGAAGAGAAGAGTATATGATCTTGGATCTCAAGCAAAATGCTACTATGGACCGAATCTTCGTGGCTCTTCTGGATCAGATGCTTCATCGTCAATACCACCTTCGAGTGCTCAATCAGCATCGAACCTGGATGAGTTAGTGATGCGTTTGATTCCTGCACTAACAGAGCACATAGTTCCTGTGCTAGCTGATCAGATGCTTCCAGTATTGACTGAGCGGGTGCGTGAAATGATTTCGTCACCCTCCCCGACTTCTACTGACCACCCATCAGATGTGGTACCAAATGTTCATGTTCCTCCTACTGCTACTGTTCATGGGGTTCATCCATCAGTTTCAGATGATGACCTTAACCCCTAAGCCTCGTATTTGGAAGCTTTTTGTTTTGAACTTTATTATTGGTGTTAGGGATAATTCGCATCTTTTTGGTTTGGAAGCTTTTTGTTTTGAACGTTATTGTCGGTGTTAGGGATAATTCACACCTTTTTTATTTGAACTTTATTATTGGTGTTAGGGATAATTTGAACTTAATTGTATTAGCTATATGCATTTTGATATCATTTTGGACCTTGAAGTATGTTAATTTGTATGAATTTTAGTTATTATTAAGGATATCTAGTAATTTACATACAATATTGTGCATGCGGTAGATTGTATCAATTTTAGTAATTTGCATGAAAAATATTGCGACAAATTGCAACAACCGATTTTGGTTGCTAAATGAAAAGCTGGAATGAGTCTGAAAATATTGGCGACGGATTAGCGACAGCATTTCTGTCGCAAAAGTATTCCAAACGACGAAATGCATTGTGAATTTAGCGACACAATTTTCTAATATAGCGACGGAAATTTGGTCGCAAATTGTAGCAACGGTTATTGTTCGTCGCTAATCCGTCGCTACTATTGCGACGGATTCCACTTTTCCGTCGCAAACGGCTTAGCAACGAGCAAATCAGCAATAAATGTTAATGCGTCGCTAGTCCGTCGCTAACCTTGATTAGCGACGGAAAATACCCTTTAGCAAGGGATTTGGGTCATCGCTAAATACATATTTTTTTGTAGTGTATTGAGTTTAATACTTGTAATTATAAATAATGATGTTATTATTGATGGTTCTCCAAGGTAAGTCTTAGAGAACCAAATCAAACGATGGTCGAATAATGGTGCACCCATCCTCCTGAAATCTTGGACCCGCCTCTCCGAAGACAACCCTAAGTCACTCATGTTTTCTCCGTGTTTCTATTTCAAAAGTTAATCATTGTGTTTTGAGGATTGTGTTTTTTGATTTCTTGTCTTCATTCCATTCTTTCTAGGATAAATGCCTTAAATTTTCAACATAATTGGTGAAAACAACATAAATTAACTTCTTCAATCCATGTGTTACTTAAGTTTGTTTTAGGCTCATAAAATTAATTTTTTTAAAAAAATAAAAAAAAGGTTTGATCAAAGTTTATCCCATGTATGTATAATACGAGTTCTAAAACGCATGTAATCTCTGTAATTTAATCCTATATCATTTAGATATAACTCATATCTTATTGGTGTTACCTTCTCTTTTTCCTTGTTTGTAAGGTTCGCTTATATAGATATATATATATGTATAACACATTTTTGGGTGTGACTTCTGAAAATTGATGTTAAATTTTATTATATGGAGTCATCGTTATTGTGATTGGAACTACATAACTATAGAGTATAAATTAAAAGCTAATTTAACTATTAATTACATATTATAGAAGGTTACAAATTTGTCAAGAATCTGTTGAACTAAAGCCTTTGCGGTGGACAGACCACAATGATTTAAACATTGCGGATGTTACATATTTGACCCCTCGACCAAAAATATTTATATCTCCTAGTCAATTTTTTTTTTATACCCTCATTATACATAATATATACATTTTCTGGTTACTAATTTGGGCTGACGGCTATTTAAGTTAATTTCTCTTGAACAACACAGCAGTAAAATATCGTTTCAGATCCATTAATAATTGTCTTATCACCCAACCCATTATTGTTTAGTCAAATTGTCAAGATTTGTCATTTGTTATTTGGAATTGGCTTCTTTTTTAATGGAACGGAGTTTTAGAATACATATTTTCGGAGGGTAATTTTGTGCGTTTGATCGGCCACCACAAAAAGAGTGTATTCGAATTGATAGAATTCTTCTATCCTTTGGAGGTTTGGGGTTCGGATCCTAAGAATTATGGAGTGTTTCCTTCTTTATGAGCCTTACATGACGCGAATTCAGATGAGTCAGGCTAGTATGTTCCGAATATCAAATGATTATAAATAAAAATATATATATATTTGTCATTTGAGAATCGTATTTCTTTTCTTGGTTAAAGTAAAATTGTATATTTACAGCCACTAGTTCCATTTGGACTCAAGAACTAGTCATCTCTATCTCTTTCTATCTAAGAGTGTTAACTATGCATTTACATTCATAAACTATCTACTCTTAGCTATGAACACTATTTAAGCTATCTAGTATCCTTTTCCATTTGCTATAGCTCTGTCCTCTCATGTGCAGTTGGAGGCTGATTTCTTTAAGTCTCTGATGACTCTCTCTCTTTTCATTTTGAAATCTTCTAGCATTCCTTTCACCCCATACATGGTATACTATTGCAGCAAACAGCCATGCTAGAACTTGACTTTTAGCTCTGCTTCCTCTGCACCTCTTTTCCATCCAGCATACCTGCTTGCTCCATGTTTTAGGAGTTCTATTTTCGTTCATCCACTTCAATAGAGAACACCAGATATCTCTTGCATATTTATATTCAAAGAATAAGTGAGCTAGTGATTCTGTAGTTCTTGTAGAACATAAAACACACTCTTTTGGAACATGTATTCCCCATCTCTCTAGTCTGTCCACAGTTGCAAGCCTTTGTTTTATGGCTAGCCATAGAATGAATTGATGCCTAGGAATTTGCCTTGCTTCCATAGTCAGATTTTTCCATTGTACTTTTTGATACTGTGGCTGAAAGGATAAATAAGTTGCCTTGATGCTGAACTTATCACCCTTGTTGCGCTTTCCCAGTTCGACCTTGTAGTTCTTGTTGCCAAACCAGTTCCTTGAATCAAATATTTTTCTCACAAGCCAGCAAGCCTGTGTAGGTGTTTTCATGGACTCTATCTCCTTATTCTTTATGTAATAAACATGTATCTATTGCATCCATAGTGATTCCTTCCTTGTAGATACTGCCCATAGGAGTTTGCATATGGATGTCCTGTTCCACAAAGTGTAGTCTATCAACTTTAGGCCCCCAGCTGATCTTGGCATACACAATGATTCCCAGGAGACTAGAGCTTTCCTTGATGCTTTGCAGCTTCCATTCCATAGAAAGGTTCTGCATATACTTTGATGAGTTGAACAACCTTCTTGGGTAATACAAAAAATTGAGCCCAGTATGTTTGCATCTCAAAGAGAACACTTTTGATCAGCTGCACCCTTCCACTATAGGATATAAATTTAGTAGTCTAGCATCTGATTCTTGATACCATCTTCTCCACAATTGGCATACACTGTTGTACAGTAATCTTCTTTGAAGAAAGTGGAACCCCAAGGTATTTGAATAGCAATTCTCTTGGTGCAAATTGCATCTCGTTCAAAATCTGTTGCTTCAGTTCCTGAGGAATTCCAGCAATGTACAGAGAACTCTTATCCAAGTTTGCTTTCAGCCCAGACATATAAGAGAAATGATTAAAAGCTTGGATCATTAGTCGGATTGAAATTCTATCAGCCCTGCAGCGCATAAGTAGATCATCAACAAAGCATATATGTACCATCTTCATCTTGTTGCATCTAGGGTGGTAACTGAAGTCAGGATTGTGTTGTAATTGTTTGAGGGATCTGTTTAGGTACTCCATAATCAGCACAAACAAGTACGAGGACATGGGGTTACCCTGTCTCAATCCATTCTGTGCCTCAAACTTGGAGTAATTCCTCCATTTATCAATATGGCATAGCTTACAGTAGTTACACATTCCATAATCCACCCAACAAATTTCCCAGGAAACCAAACTCTAGTAAAATAGTTCTAAGGAAGTCCCATTCAACTGAGTCATAGACTTTTCTGATGTCCACCTTTACCATGCATCTAGGAGAGACTCCCTTCTGCGTATATCCTTTCACTAGCTCATGTGCAATGATTACATTATCTAAGATACTCCTTCATGCTATAAATGCTGACTGTGAATGTCCAACAATTGTGTCTTCTACTAGTTTAAGTCTATCAGTCAGGATTCTTGCTATCGATTTGTACAAAGTTGTACAACAAGCTATGGATCTGTACTACTTCACATAAGTGGGATTAGCTACCTTTGGTACTAGAGTTGTGGTACAGTTTGCTTCCTTTAACAATTTCCCAATTTCAAAAAGCTGGATAACAACCTTACTCAACTCATCTCCTATAACATACCAAAATTCTTTGAAGAATTCTGCATTGAACCCATCCACCCCCGGAGCCTTGTCATTTGGTAGCTCTTTTAATGCCTTTAAGACATTCTCTTTTGTGATTGGTTGAATCAGTAGCAATTGTTGGTCTCTCTGTAAACAAGGACCATCTTTAGTTATGTGAGTATTTACATAAGTAGTTCATGTGCTCTGTTTCCCATCAAACCTTGATAGAACCTTATGAATTCCTGCTGCACCTGCTTTGGATATGTTAACTGCATTCCATGTTCATTATAAATAGTAGTTATGTTATTCCTAGCCTGTCTTTCTTTGAGTTAGGCATGAAAAAATTTGGAATTTGAATCTCCATGTTTGATCCATACAGCTCTAGATTTTTATCTAAGAACTCTTTCCTGGATAGTAGCCCATTTCTCTAGCTCCAGTAGGATCTCTTTCTCTTCTGTGATCTTATTGAGTGCTGTACAAGTCAGTTGCCAAGGCATCTTGTGTTCCTTTCAGTTTTGCCTGTAGTTCCTCCAGCTTCTATTCTAACTTATTCATTTCTTGATTCATCTGCTTAATAGCTTGTTCCACTTGTTTTAATTTCCTGCATACTCCATACATAGCATATCCATCAACTTGGGTCTTCCATATATCCTCAACCATTTCCTTGACTGATTGTTGCTTCAGCAAGACATTTAGTAGTCTAAATGGTTTTGGCAGCTTGTGTCTAACAGTAGCAGTAGTTAACAGTATAAGGGAGTGGTCTGAGCACCCGGGATTTAAGTAGTGTGCTTCTATACTGCTATACAAGCTAAACCATTGAGCATTGCCAAATGCCCAATCAATTAAACTGTAAATTCTGTCTCCAGGATCCCTCTTATTACACCATGAATACTGCCAGCCCTTTCTTTTGAGTTACCCTAGTCCCACTTCATCTATACAGTCCTGAAAGTCCTGTGTTTCATTCTGTTGGACTGGTGCCCCATTGATTCTATCCGCAACAGATAAAATTGTATTGAAGTCCCCAATGATGGTCCAAGGGTCTAGCATCGTATGGTTAATTGCTTTTAGCTGCCTCCAAATTTCCTTTCTCCCTTCAATAGTGTTGTAACCATACACAAATGTGACATAGCATTCAAACAGAGATCCCTTGTCCTTCACTTTACAATGGGCAGTTTGAGGACCTGAACTTTGTATATCCACCTCCACCAGCTGTGTTTCCAGCATACCCAAATTCTCCCATTTTGACAGCTTGTATAGTCACTATAAATCTGCCAATCTGCCCATATTTTATTTTTTATTTTCTATGCTCTCCTAGCCTTTATCTTTGTTTCTAGGCAGCCCTAATAGAGCTACTTTATTGGTAAGCACAAAGGATTTAAACTCCTTATGCTTATAGGGCTTGTTCAGCCATCTAATATTCCATGATCCAAAGATCATGTGGGATGTTTAGTCAGATTTGTTCCCCTTACCACATTGCTAGTGGTAACCTCTGTATTAATCCTCAATGCACTGAACTGATTCCTTCTGAGCATCAACTCCAATTCATCAATCTTTTGGTTTTTGACTATTGCAGCTGGCATTATTCTTTCCCCTGTTTTTATTGCTGTTGTCCATCCTCTTTATTTAGTTTCTCAGTCTGCTCATTGTGAGTAGACTGTTGTGCTTGTTGCTCCTTGTTCTGGTCTTCATTCATGGTGATAGTCTTGGCTATCTACTCCTTCTTCTTTGGTTTCTTTATAATGTCATGTCTAAACTACTTGTATTATGTTGGCTTTGTGCAATCTTCTGTATTGTGCCCCACTTTCAAACAGTCTTGACAGAACATTGGCTTCCATTCATACTCAATACTCTGTGAGTAGTGTGTTCCATCTGGTAACTCAAGGGAGATCAACTCTGGTAGAGGCTGAGATATGTCCATTTTTATCAATATTCTTGCATATGCAATCCTTTGCTCTTGGGCTATTAATTTGTCTGTGCGTATAGGCTTTCCCATACAGCTTGCTATTCTTCCCAAATTGCCAGGGGTGGTAAATTTGGGAACATCACCCAAATTGGAACAAGTTGGGTAGGTTCCTTACTCATTTGGAACTCTGGATCCCACTGCTTCAGGATGAACGACCTATAATTGAATGTATAAGGTCCTTGCTTAAAAATTGCTTTCTTGTCCTCATCATTATCAAATTTAAAAATGAAGTACCCATTGTTATGAAGGAAAACCTGAGGTGTACTTACAGAATTCCAAACTCCATAAATAAATTTGAGCATTTATTTGAAGGTAGGGTTTCCACCAATTACATACCCAATTAAGGCACGACTCCATTTATGGTTTTGTTCAGCTATTTCCTAGGGGTTTAGCTTTACAACTTTGACTCCATCCTTCATCACCGGTGGGTAGTAATCTAGCTTATGCCCCATGTTTTGCACTCTATTACCTTTGATAACTTCAGCCATCGTAGGCTTAGTTTCACTAGATGTTGCAGAGAATGTCAGTTTCCTCGCTGCGTCCGTAGCTCCTGCATCAATTTCCAGTGGGGTCTCTCTAGTTTTCGGTGGAGGACCTGCTTGCATCACTGTGGGAGCACTCCCCATTCCTGGAAGCCAGTGACCAAATTGAGTCGGTGCTAAGACATGGGGAATCCCCGACTCTTGTATTATTTGTCTAGTTTTTGGTACCGACTCTTTAGGCGAGACCGGCACCGGAGTTGATTGCTTCTTCTTCCTCGTCATCTCCCTTTGGGCACACGTTAGCAAACCCTAGCGTAACATGCGCCTTCAGAGCTACTATATAGGTATGATAGTTATTCCCACAAATAAGAAAATCCACCAACCAAGAAGCGTATTTCTTAGTATTAGAAAAATAGTATCTGGGCAATTTCTTCGCAGGTTGTTTTAGAGCGTCTGAGTATGAAGAATAACATGTAAATATTCATTTCATAGAAACAGGCAAATCATATTAAGCAATGTTAATTCTACTACTATTTATAATTCTTTCTTTTCTTTGAAACTTGGTTAGATACTTTAACTTACCAAAATAAGTGCTTTTTTAATTTTTCAAAAGTTTAACCTAATTAAGGGCCTTCTAATTAATCGGGATTTCAACGTGAACTCAAGAATGAAAAGAATCCTGATAAGAAGCATTTTTCACTTTAATGAACATTATACGATACAAATCCAGATTAATTGGGATTTTAATGCGAATACCGAACACTGAATGAGAAACAAGAAAAACTGTGAAGGATATTTCTTAGAGAAGCAAACCTCATATTATTCTAATTAAACAAATTAAATAGTATTCTTAGTTCGTTCACATTTTTATATATATATTTATGCTTTTTATAGGGAGAATCTATAGTTAATGATTGCTATTATAAATTAATTATCGTACTTTGCATTTGGTCATGCTTTTCTTTAAAATAATAAAGTAGTAGTTGGTATCTTTTTTTTAAATAAAAATTTGGTCAACCACATTTGAATCCTATGCTGTCTGAGCTTTGCGTCATCAACAAATTTGTTCTAATTCAACTCTTACAACTTCCTATTTGGATAGAGACATAGTATTACATATGCAATGAGCTAATACAAATATCATTATCAACATTTTTCATTCAGACAATGTTGTTTCCTGCAATAAAATCAATGGCGGCCAGATGAATAAAGCATTTTGTATTCACGCATGATTCGAAAAAGAGTCATATATCAAATAAGTAGAAAACTTACTCTGATGTAAGAATTATTGGCTGATGTTACGGCTCGAATCCGTAACTTATAAGTCATATTAGACAACTTTGTTAGTTCAAGATACCCCTTCCAAGGACATTCAAAATTTTACCAATAATCTAAGAACTACTGTTTTTCAACACTTTATGTACATATGGTGGAGCTACCGTTTTAATGAATTTGATAGAATTCATAACTTTGGCTCGTACCTTATATGTATTAAATTTTTTTATTTAATATATTCAGAACCTATTTAACCATATTTTTTAGATCTACAACTCACAACACAACTTAAGATCTAATTTACTTTTATAATAAAAAAAAGAAGAAGGAAAGCTCATGTTGTTTATTAATATCAAAATATGTAATGTAGCTGTTAGCTATCATTCAGTCTAATCTTTTATCTATTTGTAATTTGAGTTTCCAAAGTTTAAAAATCATCTTTAAATTGATAAAAGTGACATTCAGTCCCAATTTTAGCTTAATAGCTCCTATCGCATGGACTTGGCATAAATATATGATACGAACCCTTTACTAGTAAAGCAAGACATGAACGGGGAAGAATATTTTTCTATAGATAAGTTATTTTTAAAAACTAGACAAATTCGTAATGATATTTGATGACTACTTTAATAGTTAATAAGATTGAAGCTCGAACAGCGATCACTGTTGCTTAGGGGTGTCAATGGATATTTAAAAACCGACTAAACTGACCGTACCGAACCAATTTTTAGGTTTCTTATAATAAAACCGTAGGTTTTTATATAATCTATAACCGAACCAATAATTAGGGCAGGTTTTTTATTTTATGAAAATAAACCGAATAAATACCGAATACATTTACAATGTGAAAATATATTTATATACTAAGTTCAAAAATAATAAAGCATTAAATTTTTTCTAGGCCTTGGAATTATGAAATAGTTACAAGACAACAAGTAATTAAACTTAAAATCCTAATTCCCGAACCTATTATGCTACTCCTATGGAAACTAAATTATTTTCAGCATATTCACTAGTAAAACACAAGGTATTGTAGCGATTATTAGTAGCAAACTACAATGTATTTAATATGTTTCCTTTCGTAGATTTAGATTTATCTTTTTGAATATTTAATCTTATATAAACTCTATTCTTGAGACCAAACTTGGTTAATATCTTTCCACTTGTGTAATTTATATTTTTTTTTTATTTGCTTAGTTTTTTTTAGGTTGACGTAGAATAGTTGATGGATCTATACTCAAGTGTATTTTCTTAATTTATCACCTTTTAAATTGTAAAAATGTCTAGAGGGTTTTGCTAAGTCCTATAAATGTACGCATGTTACTGCATTCTACTTCTACTAGTGATTTTTACATCACATTTAAAAAAATTATCGAATATTTACCGAACCATACCGATACCGAAGAGAAACCAACATGATTGGAACGGTTTCGAAAAGTCTAATTTTGCTTATACATAATAGAATAAACGAAAAATTAGTATGGTACAAATTTTATAAAATAACTAGCCGAACCGAATCAATTGACACCCATACGCAATGCTGTATTTATTTATTTATTTTTTTTGGGACGGGAGTGGGTTGTTTTAGAACTATAGAAAGTTTGATTTTTTTTTCTTTAAATTTTATTTTTGGCATTCTTATCTGTAAATCAATGACTTTTGTGCTCAATCAAGCCTCAGTTGTCGATCATAGGCATTGCAGTCAAGAATACATTTCATAAAAACCAGCAGTTTTTATACATTCTGCAACCAACCACCTCAAATGCTTCTTAAGAACACTATCTACTAATTGTTTGTTTCCTTGGTACAGGATAAGAGCAATCGAGAGTAGCATTTCAATCACAAGATCAACAGAATATCAGCTCAACAACAGGAGACAATGCATCAGCAACATAACTTAATGCAGCATATATATATGCCTTCAGTGATATGTTGGAACAAGCAACAATAGCCAACTTTTCATCTCCACAGTGTCACTGAGCATCAACCAGGGATACATTTAGTGTTGGAGACTTTAAAACATTTGGGTTTAAAGTAGAAGAAGTGTGAATTGGAAATGGAGGGAAATAAAATGGAGGGAAAATGAAAATTTGAATAAGTGAATTTTGTCTTGCACTTTGTCCCTCATTGGTGAGGGACAACCACATTTGTGTGCTTATATATAGAATCACTTCTTAAAGCTCTTAAAAG
>MU782278.1:4449-40085 GCA_026770625.1 Nicotiana glauca | reverse complement strand
ATATATATATATATATATATATATATATATATATATATATATATATATATATATATAATATTTATGTATTTCGGTTAAAAAAATAAACAATTTATCTTGTTGGCTATTTGTGTTAAAATATTTTAGATTCAATTTTTCAACAAGAAGATATGTTTCAATGTGTATCAAAATTAGAGATCCAAGTTTTAACTTTGAATTGTATCTCATGTAACTTTTTTTATTCCTAATTGGTGATTATTTATTTTAATTGTTATTCTCTATGTGAAAAATTGATAGGCCAAATCAAGTTTCATTATATCTGATAAAGTTAATATTATTAGAAAACAAATATATAATCCATGTGAAAGAATATATTTATACTATAATATAATAAAAAGAAAAAAATTATTCTGACGATATCATTGTCCTTCAGAAAATATCTAAAAGTTTAATCACCTAAAATTAACAATACCATACGTGTCACGATCCAAAATCCACTAAGAGTCGTGGTGGTACCGGACACCGTTGTCAGGCAAGCCAACCAAAATACTTAATTAAATTATAATTTTTGTATTGTCTAAAATTATTTTTCTTTACGTATTAAATAACGAATAATAAAAATTTACAGAAACAACCGCGAAATCTTTAGCAAACTTAACATTTAATAATCCAAAAATCCTCCCAAAATCCGGTGTCACAAGTGCATGAGCAATTTCTTAGAAATAATGAAATACAACAATCGTCAGGAATACAATATTGGACAGAAATGAATACAGAAAACTGAAAGAGACTTTGCTGGCTGCGGGTCAACTCGAAAAGTGCAGCTCACCTAAGTCTCCGTATCCACCGTGCTGCTACGCCCAGTATGCCACTAGATATACATATGCCTGTGCAATAAAAATGCATAAAAGTGTAGTATGAGTACGAAAACAACGTGTACTCCATGAGTATCCCATCTAATCTCGAAGAAGTAGAGACATGATGGTCAACTTTGACACTTACTAATGGCCCAATAATGATTTATCCATAACATATTAAACCGTGAATTTTTATAAACATGATTATAATTCAATGGGTTGAAGCAAATAAATATCTTCTTTTTATAGGAAATCATTCTTTTTCATCAATTATATATATATTCTTAAGCCCGGAAGAGGCAACAACAACTTCAATAAGTTTCAAGGCAAGCAATACAAGCATGCGCAAATCATGCCGAGGTCGACGGCCCGCTCCAACAGAAATATAAATTTTGCACTGCCGAGGGACGAACGACGGGAACCATAGATGCATCTATTTAATCTGCCGAGGCGTTCGGCCCGATCCAAAATTAAACACACACAAAGAGTCAATCAAGTGTCCACACGGTGCAGTTATGCCAAGAAAGTCAATCCTCTTTTAACCATTTAAGAAAAATAAAGTTTAATCCTTTAAGCTGCCAATAAGTTCACAAATAATCCAAGTATAACATGCTCTTGGGTCCTAAACTACCCGGACAATAGCATAATAGTAGCTACGCATGGATTCTCGTCACCTCGTGCGTACGTAGCCCCCACAAATAGGGACACATAACTAATTATTTTACCTATGAGGACAATTTCCTCTTACAAGGTTAGAAAGGAGACTCATCTCGCTCCGAAGATCCATAACCGGCATTCCACGCTCTTCCGAAGACTTCAATCGACGCACAATGCTCCAAAACTAGCCAATGGTTATATAAATTCATTAATATATACTTAATTACTCATTACAATCCAATTTATAGCAATTCCTAACCCCAATCGAAAAGTTGACAAAAATGCCATCGGGCCCACGCGCCCGGATCCTGAAATTTTTCGAAGATAAACTTTACCCGTAACCTCACGAACTCAAATATATAATTTTCTGTCAATTTCATAACCAAAATCATGGTCAAAATTCAAGAATATCAAATTTCTAGGTCTTCCTCAAAACCCTAAATTTTCACTAATTTCCATGTTAAAATCCATATATAATCGATGTATTTAACTTTTAATAAGTGGGGATAACTTACCTTGCCGCTGAGTGACGAAATCCCCTCTTGAAATCCTCCAAGAATCGCCCAAGCCAAGAGAAAAATAAAAGAAATGGGCCAAATCCCGTCTTAAAACAAGTCACTGCCCACCACTGCCCTTCTTCGCGAACGCGAGGGGACAAGCCCTAGCATTCGCGAAGCACAACTTGCTTCAGCCCCAAAAACTCTTCACCCGCATTCGCGAAGGCCAGTTCCCCGAACCCTATACGTTCGCGTTCCAGGCCTCGTGTTCGAGTAGACCACAGACTCAGGCCCAATTTTTTTTTTCTACACGTTCGCGATCTCCTCCTCGCGTTCGCGTAGTAACCAACTCGACTCCTTGGCGTTCGCAACCTCCAACTCGCGTTTGCGAAGGCTAAAATCAGTAGCCTCCCATCTTCCTCTTCGCGAACGCGGGACTCCCTTCGCGTTCGCGAAGAAGGAAACCAGGTACCAGCAAAATAACAACAACTTTTAACCCAAATTCGATTCGTTAATCATCCGGAATCCACCCGACGCCTCCGGGACCACAACCAATCATACCAACCAGTTCCATAATACATTACAGACTTGCTCGAGACCTTAAATCATATTAATCAACGCTAAAATCCTGAATCACACTCCATTTCAACTTAATGAACTTTATAATTTCAAACTTTTACTTCCGATGTTTAAACCTATCAAATCACGTCCGATTGACCTCAAATTTTACACACAAGTCATATTTGGCATTACGGACCTAGTCCAACTTCCGAAATCGAATTCCGACCCCGATATCAAAAAGTCCACTTCCGGTCAAACTTCTCAAAAACCTTCATATTTCTATCTTTAGCCAAATGGCTCCAAAATGACCTACGGACCTCCGAATTCACTTCCGATCGCGCTCTCAACTCCAGAATCACCATAGGAAGATGCTCCTAGACTCGGAATCCCAAACGGACATCGATAACACTGAAATGCACTTCAAGCCAAATTTATAAAATTTCTTCCAAAATGCTAACTTTCACAATAGGCGCCAAAACGTTCCCGGGTCATCCAAAACTCGTTTCAGGCCTACGCCCAAGTCCGAAATCATCATACGAACCTACTAGAACCTTCAGATCCCGATTCCGAGGTCTTTTACTCAAAATTCAAATCCTAGTTAATTCTTTCAATTTTAAGCTTCCGAAATGAGGATTCCCCTTCCAAATCAACTTTGAACTTCCCGAAATTCAATTCCGACCACGCATACAAGTCATAATACCCGAAATGAAGCTGCTCATTGCCTCTGACTGCTAAACGACGCGCTAGAGCTCAAAACGACCGGTTAGGTCGTTACAATACGTACAATTCAAGGCAATCTTTTTTTTATTCTTTCCGTGGTTGAGAACAAAATATTTATGTACTGTAATTGAACACAAAAACAACTTGACCTTTCGTGCCTCTTTCAAAATCAATTCCTATTGAACGTGGTACAACTCATTATTCATTTCCTTGAGACAAAATACAACTATATGTTTGTTTTATTTAGGGCAAAGATTATTTTTATCCGCGGCTGAAATAATTTATATTCGGTAGTCGTAAAAATGTATAAAATTTATATATTTTTTTATATGACATAAATAAATATATATATTTAAAGAACATATATATTTTTCGACTATTATTTTAAAAGTAACCGTACAATGTCATTTTTTTCCTTTTACTTGGGGAGTTGTGGTTCACTTTTTCATATTGTAACATTTGGTTAAATAACAATAATTGCATTAAACAATAGTCCTATGCAATAGGATTATACATTCATGGTCCATGATCTTCCGAGATTACAAGAATCTAACTTTGACCAAGGAAGTTTTCGTAAATTTTTTGTATATTTAAGTAGAAAAGGGTGAAAAAAAAGTAGAAAAGGACGAAATGCGTTTGTCTCAATTAGTGAAATACATCAATCGGTAAGTCGCTAGTTAGTTAAACAAGAGAAACAAATCAAGCAAACAAACATTTTTTTAATAAAAAAATTGTTTCTCAAGTCGAGGATTATCTCTGGGATTATTGATTAGAAATCTATGGATGAAAAAAAAGATAATACAAAACAGTGCCACTTCTATCTAAACAAAGAGGACGAACCAATTCAGAGGCGGACGCACACTTTAACAACAAAGGTAACCGGCATCCGGTAACTTTCTCAAAAAAATCATATATACTTATAAATATTTTAAGAAATAGTCAAATATTAGCGTAAGCTCCCATATCAATCTCTACAAGCAGTGATAAATTCATCTTTATTGGGTTTTGTTATTATTTATTAATAACAAAAGAGGTGTGAATGGAAAATGATGGAAAAAGAAATAGGGGGAAGTAAAATTTTGAATGAGTTCATTTCACTAATGCACTTTGTCCCTCATTGGTAGAAGGAAAGAAAATCTTTGTGTATATATAGTGAAGCTCATCTTAGCTCTTAAAGAGCTAAGAAGAAGGCAAGCCACGCGCCGTCGTCGTCGCTCGGCTTCGGTTGCTTCTTTTTGGACAAAATTCTTTTCAAATATTTAATTAATTAATTTTAAATCTATTCTGAAACAGTGTCAAACTTGTTCCAACAACTATGATTGTTTTGAAAAGTTACAAACCTTTTCAGAAACAGTACCAAATTGGCTATAGATATACCTTCTAATCCCAGAATATTTACTTACGGAATTTTCTCATAATCTTCCTCTTCTTCTACACAAAGAAGTGTGAATAAAAAATGATGGGAAAAGAAATGGAGGGAAGTAAAATTTTAAATGAGTCCGGCTTCGGCTTCGGATTCGAATTCGAATTCGAATTCGGATTTGGATTTGGATTTGGTCAAAGATCGATTGATTGATTAATCTTTTTAGACAAAATTCTTGTTAAATATTTAATTAATTATTTTAAATCTGTTCTGAAACAGTGTCAAACCTGTTCCAACAGCTATGGATGTTCTAAAAGGTTGCAAACCCTTTCAGAAACAGTACCAAATTGGCTATAAAAATACTTTCTAATCCCAAAATATTTACTTACGAAATTTTCTAATAATCTTCTTCTTCTTCTGCACAAAAATTCCATTGTGTTTTGCAGCCTTCGAGTGGTTCGTTGTTCATCGGCTTTTTTGATACCAACACTCCGGTGAATTAAATCGTTCTATCCTGGGAGGATATATTTCAGAACCTCGGGTACTTGAGAAGAATAAATTCCTTAAGGATACACTGTATATTCAATGGACTCGATTTGTTCCTATAACGTTTCAAAATTCATTTTGAAGTTCAAATACTATTTTCAAAATTTATTTCTACTAACTTTTTGTTTCTCTTTTCAGAAAGATTATTGTTTTATTTATTTATAACAA
Source organism: Nicotiana glauca (assembly GCA_026770625.1). Lineage (NCBI taxonomy): Eukaryota > Viridiplantae > Streptophyta > Magnoliopsida > Solanales > Solanaceae > Nicotiana > Nicotiana glauca. The sequence continues at coordinate 34,737 of MU782278.1, read as the reverse complement.
TACATATTAATAACAATCTTAAGGAAATTATATTTATTATATTCTGTATTATGTCTGAATTTTATTATTCTGATTTGGAAATATAAAAACTTCATCAAAGTATTGAAATTCAGAAAACGATTTGAAAAACATAAAAACTTCATTTTTTTCTGTAAAATAGTATATGAAAACTTTAGTTGTATTTATTACGTATTGTTTATTGATTACAGTATTATTTATTATTTTGATTTTGCCATTAGTTGATCTCTTGTGTTGTTGACAGTAAGAAATGGCAAATGATAACGGAAAATCCTTCTGCGACTATTGGTGCAACGACGATAGCCTCGTCAAGCCGCACTGTTGTTCCTCCGGCCGAGAAACCGGAAAAATTTTCTAGAACCAACTCAAAAGATGGTAGCAAATGGTGTTCTTCTAGCTTACCATACTTGGTATGCAGAACTTCACTAGTGAAGAGCCTCCAGTGCCTGTTGCGGATATGTCGGACAATGAAAAATTCATGGTTGTTAAGGCGTGGAAGCATGCAGATTTTCTTTGCAAAGGCTATATATTAAGTGCTTTAGAGGATGACTTGTACAATGTGTACAGTGCAATGAATACTTCGAAAGAATTATGGGACGCACTTGAGAAGAAGTACAAGACAAAAAATGCATGCTTGAAGAAGTTCGTGGTTGCCAAGTTTCTAAACTATAAATTGATAGACAACAAAACTGTGGGAACCCAAGTTCAGGAGCTTCAACTTATTTTTTATGACCTTATTGCTGAAGGTATGGCATGAATGAAGCATTTCAAGTGGCTGCTATGATTGAAAAATTACCTCATTCGTGGAGAGATTTCAAAAACTATCTTAAGAACAAGCGCAAAGAAATGAAGTTGGAAGATATTGTGATACGTCTAAAGATCGAGAAAGACAACAAAACAGCCGAGAAGAAGTCTCGTGGAAATTCAACGATCATGGAAGCTAATATCATTGCGGAGACTGCTCCAAAAAGTAAGAAGAGGAAGAGGTCTTCTGGACAAACTAAGGAGCAGAACAAAAAAAAATTCAAGGACAGTTGCTACAATTGTGGAAAAGTTGGTCACAAAAGCCTTAATTGTCATCTCTCGAAAAAGGATAATAAGAAGGGACAAGCCAACATTGTGGAAAAGAATGATGACATTGATTATCTTTGCGCAATACTTTCGGAATGCAACCTATTTGGAAATCCGAAGGAGTGGTGGATTGAATCTGGAGCCATTCGACATGTTTGTGCTATCAAATAAGCATTTTCAACTTACTTTACTGCTGGTCCCGAAGAAGAAATTTCCATGGAAAATAATGCAACAGCCAAGATTGAAGGTTATGGGAAGATATTCCTGAAGATGACTTCCGGCAAGGTGTTAACGCTCAACAACGTTCTTAATGTTCCTCCTATTAGGAAGAATTTAGTTTCTACTTATTTACTTGTAAATAATGGATTCGAATGTGTATTTGTTTATGATAAAGTTGTTGTAAGCAAGAACGAAATGTATGTTGGAAAAAGCTACCTCACGGAGGGCATGTTCAAACTCAATGTAATAGTTGTTGATAGTGTGATTAAAATTTTAACTTCTTCTTATTTATTGGAGTCAAATGATTTATGGCATATTCGTTTAGGACATGTCAATCATAAAACCTTGCGGGAGTTAATTAATTTAGAAGTATTGCCTAAATTCGAGTGTAATAAATCGAAATGTCAAATATGTGTTGAATATACAACAACAACAACAACAACAACAACAACCCAGTATAATCCCACTTAGTAGGATCTGGGGAGGGTAGTGTGTACGCAGACCTTACCCCTACCTTGGGGTAGAGAGGCTTTTTCCAAATAGACCCCCGGCATCCTTCCCTCCAAGAACTTCCCACCTTGCTCTTGGGGAGACTCGAACTCACAACCTCTCGGTTGGAAGTGGGGGTTGCTTACCATCAGAGCAACCCCTCTTGAAATATGTGTTGAATATAAGTTTGTAAAACATCTTTATAAGTCTGTTGAAAGAAATTCAAATCCTTTAGACTTAGTTTATATTGACATTTGCGATATGAAGTCAACATCATCTCGAGGTGGAAAAAAAGTATTTTATTACTTTTATTGACGATTGCACTAGATATTGTTATGTTTATTTGCTTAGTAGTAAGGATGAATCAATTGGAGCATTTAAGCAATACAAGAATGAGGTGGAAAATCAATTGAATAAAAATATCAAAATAATTAGAAGTGATAGAGATGGAGAATATGAATCTCCATTTGCAGAAATATGTCCGAAATGTGGAATTATCCATCAAACTACTGCACCTTACACACCTCAATCCAACGGAATTGTGAAAAGGAAAAATCGGACATTAAAAGAAATGATGAATTCTTTCTTAATAAGTTCCAGATTACCGTAAAGTTTATGGGGGGAAGCTATCCTTACAACTAATCGAATACTCAACAGAATACCCCACAGCAAAACACAATCTATTACAATAACAACCCAGTATAATCCCACAAGTGGGGTCTGGGGAGGGTAATATGTACGCAAACCTTACTTTTACCCCAAGGGGCAGAGAGGCTATTTCTAGGAGACCCTCGTCTCAAGAAAGCAACAAGACATAATATATTAGTACTATCAATAGACTAATAAAATAACATAAAATACATACCATAACATAAAATAGCAGCAATATAAGAAATATAGAAAATAAGTAGAGGATGGGGAGGATACGAAAAGGATGGAAGGTATACTAATATCTAACAAATAAAGCCCTGCATCAATAGCATCCTACGACTACTTCCTATCTAGCTATTCTCACTCTAGTGCGTTGTAGAAATATCCACAACTTCCCACTAACCTACAACCTTAATGCTCGACCTCCACAATTCACTGTCAAGGGTCATGTCCTCAGTAATCCTAAGTCGCGCCATGTCCTGCCTGATCACCTCTCCAAATACTTTTTAGGTCTCTCTCTACCTCTTCTCTTTCCCACCACAGCCAGTCGCTCCCACCTTCTCACCGGTTCCTTTGAATGTCCCCGAAACAACTTAGTCTTGTTTATCGCATCTTGTCCTCCATGGGGCCATGCCCATCTTCTCTCGAATATCTTCATTCCTAATCTTATCCATCCTTGTATTCCCGCACATCCACCTCAAACATCCTCATCTTCTGGATGTGTGTGTCCTTAACCGGCCAACACTCGGTCCCATACAACATGGTATGCCTAACCACTGCTCTATAAAACTTACCTTTTAGTAACGGTGGAACTTTCTTATCACACAAGACTCTCGTCGCTAACCTCCACTTCATCCACCACACCCATATATGGTGTGTGACATCCTCGCGGATCTCCCCGATTCCGTAAATAACTAACTCAAGGTACTTGAAACTACCCCTCTTAGGGATGACTTGAGAGTCAAGCCTCACTTCCACTCCCGCTTTCGTCGGCTCGGCCCTAAATTTGCACTCGAGGTATTCCGTCTTTGTCCTGCTCAATCTGAAACCTTTAGACTCAAGGGCATGTCTCCATACCTATAGCCTCTCGTTGATGTCGCGCCGTGTCTCATCAATTAGGACTATGTCATCAGCAAATAGCATACACCATGGCACCTCCCCTTGAATATTATGCATTATGGCATCCATCACCAGGGAAAATAGGAAACGGTTGAACGCCGACCCTTGGTGCAACCCCATAACAATCAGAAAATGCTCGGAGTTGCCTCCTACTGTCCTAACCCGAGTCTTAGCTCCATCATGCATGTCTTTAATCACCCTAATATAGGCAACCGGGACCACTTTAACCTCTAAGCAACTCCATAAGACCTCCCTAGGAACCCCTGTGATACGCTTTATCTAGATCGATAAACACCATGTGGAGATCCTTTTTCTTATCCCTGTATTGTTCCACCATCCTCCTAATAAGGTGGATAGCTTTTGTCGTAGATCAGCCCGGCATTAACCCGAACTGGTTGTCTGAAATAGACATCGTCATTCACACTATTATTTCTACCACTCTCTCCCAGACTTTCATGGTATGACTCAGTAATTTGATACCCCTATAGCTATTACAACTCTAGATATCACCTTTGTTCTTATACAACGGATCCATCGTACTCCACCTCCACTCTTCAGGTATCCTATTAAACAACCCAGTAAGCTATTCCAAACCTGCTCTACCCACACACCTCCAAAGTTCAACCGGAATTTTATCTGGCCCGGTAGCTCTGCCCCTCCTCATCTTGCGCATTGCCTCCATGACCCCATCGACCTCAATGTCATACAATAATTTAATTCATAGGGGTTGTCGATGTTCTTCAATCCACCTAATACAACATCCTGATCCCCTTCTTTATTTAGAAGTTTACAAAAGAAGGTCTGCCATCTCCTCTTAATCTGGTCATCCCCCATCAAAACTTTGTCGTCCACATCAAATCGCAATCTATTCTATATGAAAAAAGGAAAGGAAGAAAACCCAACTTGAAATATTTCAAAGTACAGGGGTGTCTAGAAAAGGAACATGTTCCTTTACCTAAAAGGGTTAAAGTTGGACCAAAAATAGTAGATTGCATTTTTATTGGATATGCTACAAATAGTAAATCATGTCGGTTTTTAGTTCATAAATCTGATAATCCCGAGATTCATGTTAATACGGTAATGAAATCAGATAATACTGAATTCTTTGAAAGCATCCATCTGTATAAAACTGAATGCGAGTCTTTAAGTGAAAGACCTAAACGACCTCGGGAAGGGCCAAAGGAAAATACTTCAAGTATAGAAGATGAATATCTACTTCCTTCGGACTAGATTTCGTGACATTCTTGCTTGAAACGAGCCTCAAACTGTTAAAGCATCTATGTCGCCTTCTGATTCAGCATTTTGGAAATAGGCAGTCAATAGTGAGATTCAATCAATTTGGATAACCATACGTGAGAATTGGTTGATCTTCCTCCAAGAAATAAGCCTTTAGGTTCGAAATGGATCTTTAAACGAAAAATTAAAGCTGATGGCACTATTGACAAATATAAAGCAAGGTAGGTTGTCAAATGTTATAGACACATTGATTACTTTAACACTTACTCTCCAATAATAAGAATAACATCTATTAGGGTGTTAGTGGCACTAACGGCCATGTATGGTCTTGAAATCCATCAAATGGATGTTAAAACAACTTTCTTAAATGGAGAAATATAGGAAGTGTGCAAACCTTTTAAGTCGTTTTATGGACTTAAACAAGCACCCAAACAATGGCATGCATAATTTGACCAAACAATGTTAGCAAATGGATTTAAAATCAACGAGTGTGACAAATACGTTTACATTAAAAATACTCCAGGTCATGAAGTCATTGTTTGTTTATATATTGATGACATGTTGATAAGGAGCAAAAGTATGATAGATATAAATGCTACAAAATGCATGTTGGCTAGCAAAATTGACATAAAAGACTTAGGAGTTGCTGATGTGATCTTAGGAATCAGAATTCACAATACTCCACAAGGTCTAGCATTATCATAGTCTCACTGCATTGAAAAGTTACTTGACAAGTTCAAGTATTTAGATTTCAAAATTGCCAAGACTCCAATTGATGTGAGTTATGCACTTCAAAAAAATGAAGGTGAAAGTGACTCACAACTGGGCTATGCAAGAGTATTAGGAAGTTTGATGTATATCATGAATTGTACGCGATTAGATATAGCATGTGCTATTAGCAAGCTGAGTCGGTTTACAAGTAATCCAATCAAATACATTGAATGGCAATGAAACAAGCTTTGGGATATCTGAAACATACCCAAAATTATGCTTTGGATTGTAACAAATATCCTTTCGTGGTCGAGGGATATAGTGATGCAAATTGGATCACCGGATCATCTGAAGTTAAACCCACGAGTGGATATGTTTTCGCAATTGGGAATGGAGCAGTGTATTGGAAATCATCCAAACAAACATGCATCGCCCGTTCTAAAATGGAATCTGAATTCATAGTTTTAGATAAGGCTGGTGAGGAAGTTGAATGGCTCCTGAATTTCTTGGAAGATATTTCATATTGGCCCAAACCTTTGGCACCTATTTGTATACATTGTGATAGTCAAGCGATAATAGGTAGGGTAGCGAGTGTTATGTATAGCGGAAAATTTTGCCATATTCGATGGAGATACAATACCGTTAGACAACTACTATCTAGTGGTATTATCACAATTCACTACGTAAAGTCAAGAGATAACGTATCGGATCCACTTTCAAAAGGTCTATCTAGAGAGGTAGTTGAAAGATCATCAAAGGGAATGCGGTTAAAGGCCTAGGACAAGTCATCATGGTGGTAACTCTAACTAGCAGACTGGAGATTCTAAGAGATAGGTTCAAAGAGATCAAACAAAGTTATGAATGATGGTTCAACATTGTCAAATAACTCAAACCATTCTTGTGATGAATACAATGTTCAAAAATGAGGTAAAGCATTAAGGCTTTGTGATGAGTCAATAAAGCTTAAAGTTTTTTAATGATTTGCCAAGTGTGACAGAATATGACTGTCACACCTCCTTTTTACCTACACTCCGGGGAGGGTGCATAATAAAGGGAGTTTTTTTAATTGAAGGACAATTGAAACGGGATTATTTTATTAAGAGATTTAGAGTCACCACTTGGAAGATTTATGGTGTCCCAGGTCACCGGTTTGAATTCCGAGTCGAGGAAAAGATTAACTCTATTTAACAGTCCGCGAATCAGAAATCCGTGTAAGGAATTCTGTTAACCCGGGAGAAGGTGTTAGGCATTCCCGAGTTTCGTGGTTCTAGCACGGTCGCTCAACTGTCATATTCGGCTTCATTATCTAATTTTAGAACATTTGAACCTATGTATGCATTTTAACTGTTAACCGCTTTTATCCAGTATTAAAGAATACTGAACGTCGTTTAAAACATGTCTTTGGCTTGCGACATATGAAATGCGCCCGTAATCCGGACACCTTTTATTCAACATTTTGAGATTTGGATTTGGGTCACATGAAATGTGCACCCAGGTTTAAGAAGGTAAGATTGTTAAATAACGCGTCTAAAAGCAACTAACGCATTGATAACTTTGCGAGGGCCATGAAATATTTGCTAAGTGGCATGCCTCGAATTCTAAGGTTAAGAAAAATCTAATTAAAAAGTAGACCACACGGTTGTCGCTTTATTTGGCATGGCTTACCTTATATTATATAATTTTAACGGGAATTAGCTAAATTAAACTACAAGAAAAGCTTCTAACCAGAAAAAAGCGAATATTTTAATTTTAAGGAGAACAATCTCACACTAGCGGAGCGAGGCTTTGAATCGTTCTAATTGAAAAAGGACCCAAGCAGGTCATAGATCCACTGCCCTTATAACTAAGCTGTAGACAAGCAAAAGGGCCTCCAACGGGCTCCAACGAAAGCCAAAGAGAATGGATTGTTACCAGGGAAAATGACATGGCGCAGTTGGGACGATGTTATAGCCCAATTTCCAGAATCCAACCTTTGCGCACATTTAATCAACATCCAATCAAATGAAATCTATGAAATATTGAATCAAATTACTCATTTCATCTTTGAATGGACGGTTCTCCAAAATTCACGTACATAAAAAATGAACCATTACATTAAAAGAATACTAAAAACTCTATAATCTCAATAATCAACTAATATGGTTAGAATTAAGTTATAAATTTTAAAACAACCAATATTAAATCATGATTTTCCTGTTAACAATATAACTGAAAACTACCAAATCCAATTACTGATGCAACCACTGGACCATGTGCGAGAATAAACTGGCCTAGGTTCTAAAGTATGCAGCTCCCTTTTACGTATTCTATATTCCTCAGATCCTATAATAGTCATACATGAAATTTAAAGTGTCTTGTCCAGTAGTATAGCAATACTAAATCAAAATAATAAGTAAGGCTTATCTACTTAACACAATGATTTAATTAATAGGGTAACTTTCAACTAATAATAGGACAGTCAAACAAAATACAATCAAGTAAAATGAACTAATGATCTCAAATTACTGATTCTCATTCCACTCTTCAATTCAAGGATTCATCAGTACATACAGAGTTTCAAAAGACAAGTACCTGGGATGTAGAAGAAACAGAGAAAAGAGGTAAGGGATCAGCATCTAGAGAACAACAGTCAACAACAACTTAGACCAGTTTCAAACACAGGAAGAAAGATCAGGAAGTTCAGAATCAGTTTCAAATAAATAACACACCAGCCTTTAGTCCAATGCAATATCGCACTCAATCGACTCAAAATCTAGAAAGAAGTCGTTCAGCAAATCAGAAATCCAATTTTAAAACATATACTGAACCAAACAGACACCAAAACCCAGCCTTACAAGCTAAACTTCAGAAGTATTTCAGATTGAAGAGAGAATTAAAAAATCACTCAAAAGCTTCTAATGAAACAGTAATAAATTTTCTGGACTTCTATCACTGAAGTTCTTAAGTCCTCGCCCTTTCTCTCAGTTTCTATGATTTCTTTCTATCAAAAATCTTTGTCTTTATATCAATGTATATCTCTTAATCTTCTCTCAATTTTTCAGTGTATTTCTCTCACTCAATTCCCTCTGTATATTTTTTTTTCTCTAAATGGTTCCCCTTTCTTCATTTCAGACCTCTCTCTTTTATACCTTCATGAGTATATCTTTCCGGCCTTTGTATTCCTTTCCCTTTTCCAGGCTGTGTACCCCATTACACATGCCTTTTCAATTATGTTCCCATATTCTCTTACTTTCCAACTCCTAAAGGGCAATAAGCCAGCCTTTACTAGTTTTCTTTTCATCTTAAATTCTTCCCTTTTCTCTTTTATTAGTTTGGTAGTACCATTTTCACCCTTTTTGTTAGTAAACCCTATTCAATCCCTGATGTTCAATTCCTGAACTAACCCTTAGAAACCCGTGTGAATTAACCCTTTAAATTCCTAGTTATCCAATTAGAAACTCTAAAAACTCTAAATGTTTATATAACAAACAAACAATTAACTAAACTGGAAACCTACTAGTCAAATGGTAAACCTATGAATTTAACAGCTACACATAGAAGCACAGATGACAAACCTAACACTAGAAAGAAAGGATACACCAAAAGCAGGGCATAGTCCTCATTTTTTAACTAAAAGCTAAAAATGGAACTAAATTACTGTGAACAACAAATAAACCTAAAGAAGAAACTATTATAATTTCAATCTAAAAACAGACACTATGATACATGAAATAGAAAAGAAGAAGGGATAGAGATGAGACAAACACTAAATGAATAGAATGATAAAGGGGAACTTACCGGTTAAACTTGAAATTTCATTCGATACTCTGATTCACACGAAACCAATGCCAATCATTTGTTCTTTGTCAGGAACAAATGAACAACATAAGTGTGGAAGTGAATCAACCCTTTAAACATAAAGACTAGAGGTTTGGATCGATGCATGTTACTGGGTTCATCAGAAATCGACTTTGAACTCTTGAGGTTCGATCTTTAGATTTGAGATTCGAACAGTTTTGGAAGGGTTTGAGTGTAACTGATTAGGGATTGAGTGAGGGGACGCTGTGAGGGGACACTGTGAGGGTCTCATGGTGTTAAGATAGAGGTGGTTTGAAGCGGCGCCCACCAGAGATACTGTGGCAACGCTAGGGTTTGGATCTTCAAGTGGAGATTTGAGACATTGGGCTGGGATTCAAGGGACATGGTTTGGGGTTTCGGAACGGGGAGGGGGAGAGGAGTCAGGGGTGTATTTTTTGTGGCATTTGGACACCGGCCATCGCCGTAGGCGATTTTCGACGTGGCGACGGATGGTGGCGTTACATGAGAGTATGAGGGGTTGTGAGAGACGAGTGATGGGGTAGGGGGGCCTGGGATGTTTGGTATTATTAAAATGGGAAAATTCACATAGACCATTGGATCAATGAGATCCAACGGTTGAGATGTTGTAACGCTGAAACTGCGTCGTTTGGGGAGGGTATTTGGGTCGGTTTGGGTCGGGTAACGCCGAGTTTTGGGATTAATTCGTTTGGGCTAGGGATTAATTCGGCCCAAATCCGATTTCTTCCAATTCTTTTCCCTTTCTTTTATTTCTTGAAATTCTACTAAAAATAAAATATAAACCTAGATTAATTCTTGATCAAATTATCCTAAAACACTAATTAATTCCAAATTATAATCATCACAAATATTTAACTACCAAATCACATAATTATACACCAAAATGCAAAGTGCATTATTTTTTATGTTTTTCTTCATTTTATAAAAATAAGTAATTTACTATTTATCTCAAAAATTATAAAATTAAATCCTAAATGCAAATTCAACCTATTTTTTGTACTTTTTAATTAATTTAGACAGAATAAACATGAATAGACAAATGCAACCAATAGCGGAAAATACCACGAAAATTCACACAAAGGAAAAAATTATTTTATTTTAAATTCTTTGTGAGTAATTCGTGTGAGGAAAAAATTACGTGCTCACAGCTGCCCCTCTTTTCCCGTAAACACGAAGAGTTTTCGTGCAAAGACAAAGTGAGCAGATACAAGCGATTTTTGCCCGTTTGAACACTCCGCATGAAGTATTTTTTTTTTGAAAGATTTGACCGAACCTCTGCTTCAAAGGTTTCCTATATATCCTTGGCTAAAAAGGAATTAGTTCAATGTAGTTCGGGAAATTTCGGTAGCTGGGACTACCATAAAGCTAAGATTTACTGTTACTGCTGCTACTGCTTACCGACCTCCTTATTACACTGTGCTGAAAATAAAGAAGCTAGACTAAGCTTTAGTCTATGAATTTCAAAGATTTATTTTCAAACTTGTTCTTGCGACTGCTGTTGCATTGTTGACTTGTATTTCCTCCGAAGTTTCTTTGTTGCTTTCTTTCATCGAATTCTTGAGATGATTTCCCGTTTTATCAGGCGGATACCTGGTTGTTGATCTTGAACTGCTTCTCCCCTTCCCATGAAACTTGAATTATTTTCCCCTTGAAACTTGAATTTGTCATCTTTTGACCATTGTTGCCTTCCTTTGGTCTCCAGGTGGACGCATCACTTCTTGACTTGAATTGTTCTTCCTTATTTTCCAGGTGGACGCATAACTTCAACTATCTTCAACTATTGTTCCTTGTTCTCTAGGTGGGCGTCTGACTTTAACTATCTTCAACTGTTGTTCCTTATTCTTTAGGTGGACGCCTGACTTCAACTATCTTCAACTATTGTTCCTTGTTCTCCAGGTGGACGCCTGACTTCAACTATCTTCAACTATTGTTCCTTGTTCTCCAGGTGGACGCCTAACTTCAACTATTGTTCCTTGTTGTCCAGGTGGACGCCTGACTTCAAATATCTACAACTATTGTTCCTTGTTCTCCAGGTGGACGCCTGACTTCAACTATCTACAACTATTATTCCTTGTTCTCTAGGTGGATGCCTGACTTCAACTATCTTCAACTATTGTTCCTTGTTCTCCAAGTGGAAACCTGACTTCAACTATCTTTAACTATTGTTCCTTATTCTCCAGGTGGACGCCTGACTTCAACTATCTTCAACTATTGTTCCTTGTTCTCCAGGTGGATGCCTGACTTCAACTATTGTTCCTTGTTCTCCAGGTGGATGCCTGACTTCAACTATCTTCAACTATCTCCAACTATTGTTCCTTATTCTCCAGGTGGACGCCTGACTTCAACTATCTTCAACTATTGTTACTTGTTCTCCAGGTGGACGCCTGACCTCAACTATCTTCAACTATTGTTCCTTGTTCTCCAGGTGGACGCATGACTTCAACTATCTTCAACCAGTGTTCCTTGTTCTCCAGGTGGACGCCTGACTTTAACTATCTTCAACTATTATTCCTTGTTCTCCAGGTGGACACATGACTTCAACTATCCTCAACTATTGTTCCTTGTTCTCCAGGTGGACGCCTGACTTCAACTATCTTCAACTATAAAAGAAAATTTTCTGCCCCAGTTTGATATCTGTCTAATGCTTGCCTTTCCTTACGATGAGTTTCTCCAACACAAACGACATTTCTTGCCCCTGTTTCAAATCAAAGAAAAATCTGGTCAGTTTAACATGTGCTGATTTTTTGTGATACCCTTGATGGGGATGGTTTTATCCTTTCCATGCTCTACTTCATCCGACCGCCTTGAAAATTTCCGACCTTCTGACTGATCCTTAGCCGCAGGATTCCCAACTGTTGTTTTTCACTTCTAGTCTTCTTATCTGACCTCATATATCTCCTATGATAACTGATTTCTACTTGAAGACCCTGTTTGTTCCTTGACTATCCGCTTCAATTGTCACCCTTAACACAGAAAATACCTCTTCTCCGTCCAAACCCAATACCTTCTATCTGTTGCATTGCTCCTGAACTGAGATTTACCAACCCTTGTATCTCACATGAATCCCAAATCGTGACACTTGTCACCCCTCATTGCGTATGTTGTTCTTCTTTGACTTAAACCATTGGTCCTGTCCTTGAGGTCTATGGCTCCCTTATTTGTCATGATAACTTTGATTTTTGCTTGGAAAGTCTAGCTTGTCATTAGTTAACCACCCTTTTTGTTAATCTTATCACAGACAATACCTTTGATCTGTTCGCCCTAGCACTCCTTCTGTTGCATTGTCTATGAATTGATACATACCAAGCCTTTGTATTTCACACAAATCCCAAAGTATGTTGATTGTTACCAGCTCAGTGCACTTTGTTGTTCTTTCCGGACTTATGACGCTTTGATATGCTAAGCAAATCGTGTTTTTTGCAATTGGAAAACTAGTGAAAAATTTTGAAGTCATTTCTCACTTGTTCTGACCAAACAAACTCAAGAAAAAGAAGTGAACAAGAAAAAATGAACAGGGTAGAGGACAATGGAAAGAGATGATTCCTAACAAGAAAACTACAAAGTAGAAACCTATCGGATGTGGATACCAACGCTAATGACCGTGACATGCACTTGCGGCATATTCTGTTAAGAAATTTCGATGTTCAACTCTTGTGATACCTTTTTTCCGTGAAACTGGGCTTTAATGCTCAGCATATCCAATCTGATTCACACTCTTTATTCGACTTGTAGTGCCTGAAGGGTTTTCACTATCAAGCCTCTCTTATTTTGGTCTTTCTCTCAACTTACAGTCGCTTCAAGGTGCCCGTGAAGGTTTTCACTATTGAGACTCTCTTATTTTTTATTCTTCTCAGCTTTCGTTGCCTTACGGTGCCCGTGAGGGTTTTCACCAATAAGACTCTCATTTTTATTATTTTTCCTGCTTGGACCGGAGTGTTGCCCCTGACATGAATCACCTCTACTTGCTCGACTTGGCATCTCTTGAAGACTGATCAGAAGGTCTTTCTTTTGACAGTAATATGGGTTTTTGGATATGGTTGGAAAGAAAAGGATGTATAAAAAACAAAATTCAGCGGGTTAGAATTACAACTTTTGGAACCAAATTTCTTATTACAAACATAACTTCTACCCCAGTTTCTTGCTTGGGTATCTTTCAATTTTTGTTTCATTATGACCGAGCCGTGAAGTTGCCTATGTATTCTTAAAAGGAATTAGGTCAAACGTAGTTTACAACATAGAAATTACTCTATTATTATGATTTTTCTTTTCTTTTTCTTCTTATATATTTTTTTCTTTATTCTGTTGTTTTGTTGTTTTTCTTTTTTTCTTTACTTATCTTTCACGCTGGTGTTTCTAATCATTGCTGATGATTCCGAAAGAGGGGTATGAAAGAAAATAAATAAGGCTCAAATGGGTAACGAAGGATAAAGTGTTTAGATAGCAGAACAAAATGCCTTCGTCATTCCAATCTTCAAAACATGCCAAGCGCAAGCAACACAATTAAACAAACCCCTTGTAACATCTTCTGATTGTGCTAGACTTGATAACCATGTCAACACATTCGTTTTTTGTCAATTTTAAGTACCGTTGGACAACACTCTTTGTTACCACAAATTGCCTCTGTCAATTTGGGCAAACTTGCTTTTAATTTCAAACTGATGCGGCATGAAGTATAAGGTTTCTTTATGTTCTATCTTCCCCAAATTCATACGGTTCGGGCTTCAAATGATCTTAATCTATTCTTATTTCCCTCAAGTGCCCCTATCATCTTCCCAATTGCTTCATGATTAGCCTTTAAGATTAGGCCTAGAACTATGCGTGCATGTCATGTCACTAGAGTCGACATGAAAAGAACTATAAAGAGGAAATAACTAAACAAAAGGAAATGACTAAAAATAATAGAAAATAAAGAATTGCATTAGACAGACGGGGAAAGAGTTTGTACAACAAAACAAGCACAATAAACTGGGGTACATCCATTGGAACAAACCTAGACAACAAGTGAGATACTACGACCAAAGGAACTAGACAAAATAAAAGGATAGAAGGGTTTGAGTCACATGACAATATCCAGATTACAACCCTGAAATAACCTGGACAACAGAAATGACAACAAACTAAGCCTTCAAAGCTCCTCTCTGGCTGACCAAGAAATGGAGCGTCTTTCCAATTACCAAGCACGGTATCTTAGCCATTAAGTTCCGTGTCAATATTGCCAAGACCATTACCAACTTCAATCAACCAGTTCCCAAGAGGATTCGTATGCTCCATGTCACTGTTATTGACCACAACTATCCCTTCTCGAATCATTCTTTCTATTTCCCTTTTCAAAGAGCAACAATCTTCAATGCTATGCCCCTGTACATTAGAGTGGTACATGCATCAAACAGAAGGATCAAAGCCTTTCGCATATGGGTTTGGAGTATAGCCGAGGAGCGGCTCATTCGGCCTAGAGTGTTTTAACTTTTCAAACAAACTTGTGTAGGACTCTCCGATGGGCGTGAAATTATCTTTTTGCCTTTGTTTCCCTCCATGCCTCAGTTTTCTAGGATTGTTGGATGTTTGAAAATGGTGTGAAGGCACACGTGAATTTTTTGATGATGGTGCCTACTCTAGGGAGTGACCTGGTGGTTGGACAGATAGCCGGATGTTGTTCGGCGGATAATACTGGGATGGTTTATATGGAGCTTGGGGATAGGTTCGGGGTTGGAGTTGAGGTTGAACACGTTTAGCAAGAATGACCATTGGACCTTGTCATCGGCGGGGCTCAACAACATCTTTTTTGTCTATGGGAAGATTATCATGAGCTACTTGTTCGTTCCACCTGAGCCAAAATTTCCTAAAACTTTCCTTAGCTTTCATTTCTATCAGAGATATGGAGGAGTGGTCTGGTACAATGTCTGTATTGTTTTGAAAGTGTCGCACGAAATCTTGAGACATGTCATCCCGTGTATTCCACTTACCGACATCTTGACGATTGTACCATTCCAAAGTTACCCCAGTCAAGCTCTCACTGAAATACGCCATCAACAAATCTTCTTTCTTGCCAACATTTCTCATTTCACTGCAATAATCCCTCAGGTGGGCTATCGGATCTCCATACCCATCATACAAGTTAAACTTTGAACCTCGTGGGCAAGCGAACTTCAGGGGACGAAGACAATTCTTTGTAAGACATGCTACCTTGGTGTCCCATTTCTCGCATGTTCTTAAGGACTGTTTTATGCCTTTTAACCTCCTGGGTATCCCGTCTCGCCCTTCTTTTCCCGTGGCCCTTTCATTTTTAACACGAAGCTCATCCTGAGGGCTCTGCTTGTATGAATCAGGAACCTTGTGGGCAACCTTTGAGGGATAAAATTAGGCATCATGAGCTTTAAGATATGCGGGTGGATATGGAGAGTATGGAGGATCATCTAGCCTTGTGTCCGGAGTTTAGGTAAGGGCAACATTTGACAAACCAGGTAGTGGCGATGGTGGTGCGTTCCCAGTCATCCAAGCCTGATATACGCCTGACATGTGTTATCTTAGCATTTTCACCTTATCAGCAAAACCAGTGTTCTGTTCAACCAGCTGCTTTTAGGCACCGGTATCAATCAACCCAATTTCGTTGTTATTCGTCATTGCCTTTTGGATTTATATTGTGGAGAGGAGTTACTACTTCGGTAATCACAAACCAACCACCCTTCTGGTACGAAGATGTCAACAGGGAACAAAATGGGTTCATCCCGTGAGCGTTAAGGCATTTAATAGCAAAATATCACATTAAGGATGCAATACACCGAAGCAGTTAATCATTTCTATTATGCATTTGATTGGTTGCTTGTGTCATCCCGGCTTTTCCTAATCCTGATCTCTCCTTTTATTGTCACTCACGCCCCTTTTTTCTTTCTTTTTAGTTGTGGTCGAAACTTATGGAGATCGCCTACGTATCATGACTCCACATGAATCAGACTAAGTGTAGTTCTGATAGATGTGTAAAATGACTAATAAACAAAATTTTGGATTTATTTTTTCATAAAAGAAAAATGTGTTTACTACAATGACACATTTTACTACAAGATTAACGGTCTCCACAAGACTCTATCATCAAAATGGCAATACAGCCTAAAAATAGAATAACAAACTCTGACTGACAAATACATATATATATATATATATATATATATATATATATATATATATATTTTAATTTTTAAAATCCTTACTGTTTATTAAAAATTTCATAAAAATATCATGTCTTGTCAATACGGACTTTCAGCACTTCGAAGAAGATTTAAAGACCGTATTTGCTAACCTGCCAAAATTTTTGAGAAATGATCAAAAAGTGGCTGTTCTCGCAAAAATAACTTTCCGACGTCCTTTTGGGGACATTTGGCTATTTTGGACAAGAATGACATTACCTTTACTTATGGCAAAACAACGACATTTATTTACCCCTACATTTTTATTTTTTTCTTCAAAATAGTTAAACCCGATATGGATTGCCTACGTATCCCACATCCGGTAAGAATCAAACTTACGTAGTTCTGCCAAACAAAGCCAACTATATATATATATATATATATATATATATATATATATATATATATATATATATATTTTCTCTTCTTTTATATCTTGATTTTCCCCAAAAGAGTAATTATTTCCCTCGTTTTTTATTTTTTTATTTTTATTTTTTTATTCATTTTTTCTCTCATTCTTTAATAGCCGGTCAACATGCAGCTCCGAAGCAAATAAATGCACAATTAGTAAGTAAGATGCATCATGATGGTCCTTTTATTTCGGGTACACCTGTTCTCGACAGATCCAACCCTGTGTTGAATCTCCAAGGTCAAATGCACGTGATACAAACAAAACGTTCCTACTAGGGACCAAGCACGAAGCATTGTTATTTTAGGTTAAAATCTTACTGGAGAAAGTATCTAGACTAGCTTACTCGATCGGAAAACTCGAGTCGGGGAGGGTCAGTGTACCGGTAGCATTGCTTTCCGGCTTAATTGGTGGTATTCCCCGCCTAAAACAGGTGTGACTAAAATCCTTCACTGGGTGACAAGCATCTCGTCTATCTTAAAGAAAGCCGGCTATGTCAAGCAAATTCCCAATTTTAATTTCAAGAAGACTCGCAGGGGCTGCGTGAGAAAACAATTTATATGAACAGTTCAAAATTATCAAAGCGGTAAAAAGCAACAATTAGCATATTAGGCCCAAACACGTAATAAAAATCAGATAATAAATACAGTCAACAACAACCCAGTATAATCTCATTAGTGGGGTCTGGAGAGGGTAGTGTGTACGCAGACCTTACCCCTACCCTGGGGTAGAGAGACTGTATCCAAATAGACCCTCAGCATCATTCCCTCCAAGAACTTCCCACCTTGCTCTTGGGGAGACTCGAACTCACAACCTCCAGGTTAAAAGTGGAGATTGCTTACCATGAGAGAAATCCCTCTTGTCTAATAATAAATAAAGCCAAATAACAATTATTCCAAGCTCAAATTTCTAACCCTGAACCAGTGGTTCTGGGTTTATTTCCCCAGCAGAGTCGCCAGAGCTGCACACCTCCTTTTTACCTACACCCCGGGGAGGGTGCATAATAAAGGGAGTTTTTCCAATTGAAGGACAATCGAAGTGAGATTATTTTATTAAGAGATTCAGAGTCGCCACTTGGGAGATTTATGGTGTCCCAAGTCACCGGTTTGAATCCCGAGTCGAGGAAAAGATTGATTTTGTTTAATAATCCGCAAACCAGAAATTCGTGTAAGGAATTCTGTTAACCCGGGAGAATGTGTTAGGCATTCCCGAGTTCCGTGGTTCTAGCACATGGGATCAACTGTCATATTCGACTTCATTATTTGATTTTAGAACATTTGAACCTATGTGTGGATTTAACTGTTAACCGCTTTTATCCAGTTTTAAAGAATATTGAACATCGTTTAAAATATATCTTTGGCTTGCGTCACATGAAATGCACCCGCAATCCGGAACACTTTTATTCAACATTTTGGGATTTGGATTTGGGTCACATGAAATGTGCACCCAGGTTTAAGAAGGTAAGATTATTAAATAACGCGTCTAAAAGCAACTAACACATTGATAACTTTGCGAGGGCCATGAAATATTTTCTAAATGCCACGCCTCGAATTCTAAGGTTAAGATAAAACTAATTAAAACGAGGGCCACATGATTGTCGCTTTATTTGGCATGACTTACTTTAGATTATATAGTTTTAATGGGAATTAGCTAAATTAAACTACAAGAAAAGCTTCTAACCACTAAAGTGAATATTTTAATTTTAAGGAGAACAATCTCACACTAGCGGAGCGAGGTTTTGAATCGTTCTAATTAAAAAAGGACCCAAGCAGGTCATGGATCTACTGCCCTTATAACTAAGTTGTAGACAAGCAAAAGGGCCTCCAACGGGCTCCAACGAAAATCCAAGAGAATGGATTGTTCCTAGGGAAAATGCCATGGCGCAGTTGGGCCGATGTTACAGCCCAATTTCCAGAATCCAACATTTTCTCACCTTTAATCAACAACCAATCAAATGAAATCTATGAAACATTGAATTAAATTACTCATTTCATCTTTGAATGGACGGTTCTCCAAATTCACGCATATAAAAAATGAACCATTACATTAATAGAATACTAAAACTCTATAATCTCAATAATCAACTAATATGGTTAGAATTAAGTTTTAAAGTTTAAAACAACCAGTGTTAAATCATGATGTTCATGTTAACAATATAACCGAAAACTACCAAATTCAATTACTGATGCAACCACCGGACCATGTGCGAGAATAAACTGGCCTAGGTTCTAAAGTATGCAACTCCCTTTTACCTATTGTATATTCCTCAGATCTTATAATAGCCATACATGAAATTTAAAGTGTCATGTCCAGTAGTATAGCAATTCTAAATCAATAATAAGTGAGGCTTATCTACTTAAAATAATGATTTAATTAATAGGGTAACTTTCAACTAATAACAGGACATTCGAACAAAATACAATCAAGTAAAATGAACTAATGCTCTCAAACTACTCCTTCTCATTCCATTCTTCAATTCAAGGCTTCATAAGTACATATAAAGTTTCAAGAGACATGTACCTTGGATGTAGAAGAAACAGAGAAAAGGGGTAAGGGATCAGCAACTAGAGAATAGTAGTCAACAGTAGTTTAGACCAGTTTCAAACACAAGAAGAAAGATCAGGAAGTTTAGAATCAGTTTCAAACAAATAACACACCAGCCTTTAGTCCAATGCAATATCGCATCCAATCGACTCAAAATCCAGAAAGATGTAGTTGAGAAAATCAGAAACCCAATTTTAAAACATATATTGAACCAAACAGACACCAAAACCCAGCCTTACAGGCTAAACTTCATAAGTATTTCATATTGAAGAGAAAATTGAAAAATCACTCAAAAGCTTGTAATGAAACAGTAATAAATTTTCTGGACTTCTATCACTGAAGTTCTTAAGTCCTCTCCCTTTCTCTCAGTTTCTATGTTTTCTTTCTATCAAAAATCTCTGTCTGTATATCAATGTATATCTCTTAATCTTCTCTCAATTTTTCAGAGTATTTCTCTCACTCTATGCCCACTGTGTATTTTTCTTTTTTTTTCCTCTAAATGGTTACCCCTTCTTCACTTCAGACCTTTCTCTTTTATACCTCAGTGAGTACATCTTTTTAGACTTTGTATCCCTTTCCCTTTTCCAGATTGTGTACCCCCTTACATATGCCTTTTCAATTATGTTCCCATGTTCTCTTACTTTCCAACTCCTAAAGGGAAATAAGCCAGCCTTTACCAATTTTCTTTTCATTTTAAATTCTTCCCTTTTCTCTTTTATTAGTTTGGTAGTACCATTTCACCCTTCTTGTTAGTAAACCCTATTTAATCCCTAATGTTCAATTCCTGAACAAACCCTTGAAAACCCGTGTGAATTAACCCTTTAAATTCCTAGTTATCCAATTAGAAACTCTAAAAACTCTAAATATTTACATAACAAACAAACAATTAACTAAACTAGAAACCTACTAGTCAAATGGCAAACTTATGAATTTAGAGCTACATACAGAAGCACGGATGACAAATCTAACACTAGAAAGAAAGGATACACCAAAAGCAGGGCATAATCCTCTTTTTTTTTTTATTATTAAAAGCTAAAAAAGGAACTAAATTACTGTGAACCAACAAATAAACCTATAGAAGAAACTATTATAATTTTAATCTAAAAACAGATACTATGATACATGAAATAGAAAAGAAGAAGGGGTAGAGATGAGACAAACACTAAATGAACAGAAATGATAAAGGGGAACTTACCTGTTAAACTTGAAATTTTATTCAATACTCTGATTCACATGAAACTGATGCCAATCATTTGTTCTTTGTCAGGAACAAATGAACAACATCAGTTTGGGAGTGAATCAACCCTTTAAACGTGAAGACTATAGGTTTGGATCGATGCATGTTACTGGGTTCATCAGAAATGGACTTTGAACTCTTGAGGTTCGATCTTTAGATTTGAGATTTGAACAAGTTTGGAAGGGTTTGAGTGTAACTGGTTAGGGATTGAGTGAGGGGATGTTGTGAGGGTCTCGTGGTGTTAAGATGGTGGTGGTTTGAAGCGGCGCCGCCACCAGAGAAACTGTGACGGCACTAGGTTTGGATCTTAAAGTGGAGATTCGAGACGCTGGGCTGGGATTCGAGGGACATGGTTTGGGGTTTCGGAATGGGGGAAGGGGAGAGGAGTCAGGGGTGTATTTTTTGTGGTGTTTGGACGCCGACCACCACCGTACGCAATTTCCGGCGTGGCAGCGGGTGTTGGCGTTACATGAGAGTTTGAGGGGTTGTGAGAGATGAGTGATGGGGGTAGGGGTTTCTCAGGGGTTTGGTATGATTAAAATGGGGAAATTAACATGGACCATTGGATCAATGAGATCCAACGGTTGAGATGTGGTAAAGCTGAAACTGCATTGTTTGGTGGTAAGTGGGGAGGTTGGTTATTGGGGCGGGTATTTGAGCCGGTTTGGGTCGAGTAACGCCGGGTTTTGGGATTAATTCGTTTGGGCTAGGGATTAATTCGGCCCAAATCCGATTGCTTCCAATTCTTTTCCCTTTCTTTTATTTCCTAAAATTCTAATTAAAAATAAAAATATAAACCTAGATTAATTCTTAATCAAGTTATCCTAAAACACTAATTAATTTCAAATTATAATCATCACAAGTATTTAACTACCAAATCACACAATTAAACATCAAAATGCAAAGTGCATTATTTTTTATGTTTTTCTTCATTTTATAACAATAAGTAATTTACTATTTATCTCAAAAATTATAAAATTAAATCCTAAATATAAATTCAACCTATTTTTTGTATTTTTTCATTAATTTAGACAGAATAAACACGGATAGACAAATGTAACCAATAGCGGAAAATACCACAAAAATTCACAAAATTGCACACAAAGGAAAAAATTATTTTATTTTGAATTCTTTGGGAGTAATTCGTGTGAGGGAAAAATCACGTGCTCACAATGACCAGATAGTGTGTCTTTAGGATTACACGTTTAGAAATCACCTATGTGAGTGTGTAAGTGTAAGCCGCTTTAAGGAGAATGAAAGTAAAGGCCCATTCTCTAAACACTCATGAAACCAGGCGATGTTCATGGCTGAAACGAACACAACCGTGAGAACCATAGATGATTAAGGATTGATTGTGTGACTTATGCTGTCTAGGTACGCAACAAAGCTCGACGGTTCAAAGATATCAAATCTACTGATTGACCGAGTATATCCGATATAAGTTTGTGAGCATGTGATTTTTGCCCTAAGCAAATTATTTCTAAAAATCCAAACAAAATGATTTTTCATTATTTTATAATTTTGTTAAAATTTGTTGCATTTTTTGTGTTAATTAGTTGCATAATAATTCATATTAAAAATACAAAAATATGCATATGTATTAGGATTTTTAATTTTATAATTTTAATATTAATTCATTTCGAACAATTTAAGGAAACATCAAAAAATAGCATTTTTAGTGTTTTTATCGGAATTACTATAAAAAAGCTATTAAATAAATTTTTAGAATTTAATTAGTTTTAGTTTAATTTCACAATTTAATAAAATCAGAAAAATATATAAAATTGGAAAAGAAAAATAAAATACAAAATACAAAATACAAAATGAAAATACAATACAAAATATGAAGAAAATATAAGAAAAATAAAATAACAAAAAAGAGATGGACTGATTGCACAAGCCCAAAACAAAATAATGCCCAGGCCCAAAATAAATCCCATACCCGGTCTGCCCAGTCATAATCTAAACGACCCCATTTTTAGAAGAATCAATCCCAGCAGTTAAAATCTCTTCATCAAACGGTCGAAACCTGATCTCCTAAAAAAAATAAAACGACGACATTTTGCGTCGATTAATCTTGACCCTTCGTTACTTTGATCCAATGGTTATATGGCCCGCTTTCATTAAAAAAATAAACGGTGTCGTTGAGGGCTCAAGGAATCTGAGTCGTTAATATGTTTAATCCAACGGTCAGGAGGCAACGTTACACTTTAATATATCAAAAATCAATTAAACCTTAGAACAAATTCATTCTCTTTTTCTTCCTCTCTAAGACAGCCGCCACCAAACCCCCTCACAGACCTCGCCGGAACCCTACCGGCGGGAAACGGTAGTTACGCCAACCGCCTCCAAAATAACACCTTAGGACCATATAGAGCCCCTGAATCCACCCCTCTACCCCGTTTCATTCGAATCCCCCTCCTTCTTCTCGAATATATAAACAAGTGTCGCCGGAACCCTAACTCCGGCGAACACTACTTTACTCAAAATAGACCAAAATCACATCAAACCATCTCCTGACTATCCTCAACCCGTTTTTGAAAATCTTGAGTCCAAAAGCCAACTAGATTGGCTCAAACGTAAAAATTGAAGTCTGTCGGTGATAAAAATTCAAGAAAAAACTGATGCCAAGACCCTGGATGCTGGGAGAACGTGATAACTAAAAAAAGAGAGAATAAACTGTCCGAATAACAAAAACAAAAGCTAAGTTTTTTTTTCTTTCTTTCCTTTCTGTTTCTTCTGCTTCTTTGCATGTTTGTTTTTCTCTGCATGATTAGTTTTTTATTGATTAAGGCTTATCTTTTTAAATATTGATATAATTTGATGTTAGGTTTTAATAAATAGATTCTGATTTGATATCAAAATTTTCAGTATGATTTTATTTGTTTGTTTCATAAGTTTTGTTAATTGTTAGAGTTAATTTTTGAATTCTGATATTTGATTAGTTTGAATATTATTGGATAAAATAGTCGATTTGATTATAGCTGTTAGGATCCTAGTCATTAGTTAATTCAATAGTTAAATTCTGATTAACTTTGATAATTAGGGTCATATTAGTCTGATAATTCAGGATTAAAAGGGTAAAAGGGCAGAAGGACAGCTGGTAAATTCAATTAAGGTTCAGGGGTATTTTGGGAATCTTAAAAAGGGCCATTAGTAATAAACCAAAAGAAGTAGGGGCATTCTGGGTAGAGGAAAATGGTAATGGGGGTAAATTTCTAAGAGAGGTAGGGGTATATAGTGTATTACACTAAGATAGAAGGTTCTAGATGGGGTGACTAGTGTGATTTTTCATAAATAAAGGTAGTTAATTGAAATATAAAATAAATAATAAGTGCAAAACTAAAATAAAAAGGGACTAAATCATAAATTCTGAAAATATGAATTTCCCTCCATTTTTAAATCTATAAATAGGCATCTATATGCTTCATTTTACAAGTTTTGGGCAATCTGAAAATATCCTTCAAATAGTATACCATTTCTCCTTTCCAATATCGAAATTCATCTCTTTAAAAATACAAAAACAATAGAAATTATCAGAAAACCCTTAGAATATCACTGTTTCATTGATTCTAGTTCAATTTGAGAATTATAACTCGATTCTGTTTGGTTTTGGTGATCGAAGAGCTGTGAATTCATTTTGAGCTGGTCAATTGTTTGTTCTGCTGGTTTATATCATTGCTGTTGGCTTAAATCTGGTGTTGAGAAGCTGTGTTTGGATTTAATTTCCTGTTTCTATTACTGTTGTTGTAGCTGATACCTCATCTTCATTGTAATTTCAAAATCCAGGTACATATTCGAATGCTCTTCGGTGTAACCTTCAGTTTGAGATGAATTGAAGCTACATTTTAATAATTCTGTTCGTATTGCGATGTGCCTGAATTGTTAGATTGAATTGAATCACTATGTAATAGTATTTGATCATAAATCTAGTTTGTAGTTAAATTCTGAATTAGATTTAGATTTGGACTGTATAAACAATATTCTACTCGATTTTTTCGTTTCAGCAGTTGTAAAAATGATTTGATGTTGTAGCGATTGTCCTATAATATTAAACTTCTAGATCACCAGTTGAATATTAATAAGGCTGGTTCGAATTAGTAGATAATTGATTAATTTGTGATTGAACCAAGGGCATTATCCAACTCTTATGTGATATTGTGGAAAGAGTATAATTAATAAATATTCTTAATAGGTTAGTTTATAAGTTTCTGTTACTGATTCATCATTAGTAATACATTAGTAAAATAAATGAAAAAAAGTTAGAGGAAATAGGCTAAAAGGTAATGTGAATTCAAGGTATTTAGTTAAATGTTTACAGTTTGACCTTAGATTGATTGGCTAGTAATGAACTTTGCACGTTTAAGAAAGTTTGGCAATCTGTGTATTAGTAGTAGTACTAACGTCGGGTTTTACTTTTAAAAAAATTAATCAGAAATAGGCTATGTCTTCCAAAAGCACTTGAGTTGATTTCCAAGAGATATGATTTGGGATATAAACACATAGAATCACTAGCTTTAGCAGGCATTTAATAAGTTGCACAACAATGTGTATAGAATTAGCTATTTGAATACTAACAAATTGAATTTGTTGTGAATTAAAATCAGCATATTAAAACTTGAATAAGTTATTCATTATTGTAAAACAGAATTGCAACGTCGTGAAAATGCATCTCGAACCACGTCACAATCAATGTACCCGTGATTATCAACACATTTCGACTCCGTTGAGATTTGGATTTGGGTCACATAAATGTGCACCCGAGCTTAGGAAGGTAAGGTTATTAGAACCGCGCCTAAAGAGTCTAACGCGTAATTATTTTGGGGAAGGCCGTGCAATTCACTAAACAGCCCATCCCGAAGTATAAGTATTTTTAATATATATATTTAGGAGGGCCCCGTAATTGTTTGTTTTGTTTGGCGAGGCGTACCTTGATTCCATTTTAAAAGGGTATTCAAACTAAAGCTCGGAGGGTCATAGACTATATCTTATTTAACATGGTGAACCTCAAATATGTTTGTCTAAAAGTCAGTCAAAATATTGAGAGCCATCAATTAATTATTTTATCTACTACGTCTCCCTTCAGTTATTAACAAAATCTAATTACTAACATTAGGTGAATTAGGACTTTACCCCTTTTTGCTTTTGAAGACAAAAGTCAATGAAGATCTTTTAACGTTGATTCATCTCCCAATAAAATAAGCAAACTCATTTTTTGATTATCTATCCCACGTGATAGAAGACAACAATTATCTTGGGCATATTGACCAAATATTTATAGGAATGAAATAAACTTGATGCAAAACATTGAATAAAGAAGATTTAGGAATTCAACACATTAATCAAGTGGGATTAAGCCAACTTCCCAAATTTCTTAAGCTACATTTACTGGTTTTGTGACTTATATTTTTGTCATTATTCAACAAGCTACTACAAAATAAACGACGTAAGCACATCAACAACAAAATCAAAATACATGGCTTGACTGTTGGAAATAAACTTATAGGACAAATCAAACAAATAATTCATATATTCATGCCACAAGTTATGGAAATTGGAAGAAGAAAAAGTTTGAAAGCTGACCTCTAATGAACGACACTTGCAATATATTAAAGCGTCAACCAGCGTTACAATGACGGAAACAACGTCCAAAACCAAAGCATGACCATAAACTTCCGATCGGAATCACGCTGCTTGAAGCAAGAACGACAACCAAAATGGACCGAAAATTATCGGAAACCTCTCCAACGACGGAACCTGGGAACCTCGTCGTCAAGATCAAAAATCTCGGACCGGGAACCTCAAACACAACTGAAAAAAAAACGAAGCCAATGGATTGGGGCGTGAGATGGCTGTTATGGAGTGTTGCTGGACTGCTGGCCGCGACTGGTCAGCGACGAAGGAACAGAAATGGCGGAGGTCGAGCTGGTTGTTTGCTCGTGCTGGCTGCTGTGAGGAAGATGAAAATAGCAGCTACTGCTGCCTGGTTCGATGGGCTGGACTGGTTGACGGTCGTTTGGTGTTTGGTCGACGTGAAGGTGGTTAAAGGGAGGTCGTTTGGTGGGAGCTGGTTCGACTCTGGTTATGCGTGGTGTGGTCGATGTTGAGGTGAGGTGAGTGACAACGGAAGCTGGGACGGGGCTCGACGGGATGAAGGCAGTAGTAGCGTTTTTCTGTTCTCGTTTGCTGAAGGAAGAAGATGATCAAATGGTGGGTTTTTATTCCCTCCCAGAACGTTGGCCTCTTGCAAGATGATTAAACAAAATCCTTTTTCCTTCAAAAACGTGACCACTCTGTCCAAAAAACCTTTTGCCTTTTTCCATCCTCCCAAACGTTCCCCCTCATCCGTGAGTGTCTATGTGTATATATTTGTGTATTGTGAGATTTCAAAGTGTGATGCCCATCACGTGGGATGGGCACCCAAGGTGATGGGTCTTTTCTCGTGCTCTGTTCGTGTCCCCCACGTGTGGTGGCTCGGATTATTATGGGCTAGGTCCGAAAATTAGGCCTAAAAACGGGTAGTTTGAACCCGAATATTATTCTTTGCCCGAAATCGAGAATAAGGACACGAAGTTATTTAATTAATCCTATGCAAGCAAAATAATTATAAAATAAGACAAAACTATTTTTATATTTTTTCAAGATTTAAAATAACTACAAAATATTAATAAAACTATTTTTTGCAATTTTTGTTTTTATATAAAAATAAAAATATAGAGTATTATTTTTTGTATTTTTCAAGTTTAAAATGACTACAAAACATTAATAAAATTATTTTTGTAATTTTTGTTTTTATATAAAGATAAAAATAAGGTGATATTTTTTGTATTTTTCACGTTTATGAAAATACATAAACTAAAATTTATATATCATTTTTTGTAAATTTTTTTTTTTTATGAAAATAAAGTAAAATGGTCAAAATTAGCTAAAATAGCTATATTAGGCCTAAACTAAATATTTTACGCTAAACTTGTGAAAAATCTCGGGGAGGGTCAAAAATCACATGTTTACAAGGGCTAAGTAAGGGTAATCATTTTTTTGAAAACCCAATGCCCAAATAATACCGAAATGCTGCCAGATTTTGAAAAAAAAAATGAAAAAAAAGAAGAAAATATTTGAAACAAAATTGTTGGTCAAAAAATAGTTTTGATTTTTGGCCAATCGGCCCGAAGTACGCTGGTTTGATTCTCACCACGTGTGAGATACGTAGGCAACCCTTAACGGGTCCAACCACACCTTTTTGCAAAAATAGCCGGAAAATGTCAAAATTTTGATTTTGTTACAAATAAGTCGGGTGATGTTATTTTTTGCTTTAAACAAGCCGAATGTCCCTCAAAAGGACGTCGGAAGGCCGTTTTTGCAAAAAATAGCCACTTTATCAAATAAGCCATTACATGATTGATTTTTGCTAAAATAGCCATAATTGGTATATAAATTTTCTCAGTCTTGCGATTGGCCTGTGGCGATGCTGAATGATGCCCCAGGATGAAAAATGTAATGAAATTTTAATCATTGAATATGAAATTTCTTAAATAAAAATTCTTGCAAAAAAAATAGCCATTTTTCTTTATTAAATTCCTTCAAATAAAATGTGCAGGATTAGTTCAAATGACATCGAAACCTTCTCAGTCCTAAGCGAGATACCCCTTAAGCTCCATTTGTGGTGGGACGATCTCGGAGATGAAAGCAGAAAATCAGTGGTAAAACTTTTGGGTGGCCTTGTGGGACTTATGAATATAAAACCAAGAAAGGATATTGTTGAAGCTTTGATACCATTTTGGGATTCGACTCGAAATGTTTTCAGATTTTCTGATTTTGAGCTCACGCCAACATTGAAATAAATAGCAGGGTATGCCGGTCTTAATGGAAACATGCGAAATAGATATCCTTTATCGCCAAGACCGGTCACACTCCACAGATTTTTAGATTTGCCGAGTATCAATCGGGATGTCCAAGACCTGTGTTTAAAGGATATGTGTTGTACTCTGCATTTTCTCTATCATCAATATGGCAACCCGAGAGGTTTCGAGGAACCTAACACCAGCCTGACACATGCGGGAAATAAAGATAAATGGGAGGCTCGGCGAGGATTAGCATTTATGGTGGCCTTCCTATGAATTGTAATTTGCCCAAGGAAAGATGGAAATATAGACCTCAGGCTAGTAGGAATTGTGAATGTAGCTATGAAAAAACCTACTAGCACGGTGGTCTCCTTGATCGTAGCTGAGATATATCGGACTTTAACTAAGTGCCGAGAAGCGGAGAAATTCTTCCTAGGGTTTAATCTTCTATTGCAAATGTGGATCCAAGAGCATTTATGCCATCGCTCAGGATACATGAATTTCGGGTTGACTGGACTTAATTGCATCAATGAGTTTGAAACACGGGTTACAAGCATTAAGTTTTCCGAAGGTGTTGAGGCTTGGACATCATGTTTAAGATATTTGAATGCGGATAAGGTCGAATGGGCTTATGGGTGGCTTCCCGATACTGAAGTTGTCTACACTTCAGCAGAAGTCCCATATATTCTCCTAATGGGTATTCGGAGTATACAACCTTATGCACCTTACAGGGTCCTGCGACTGTGAGCACGTGATTTTTACCCTAAGCAAACTATTCCAAAAATGTCAAATAAAATAATTTTATAATTTTAGGAATTTTGTTGCTTTCTTCATATTAATTGGTTGCATCATAACTCGTATTAAAAATATAAAAATATGCGTATGTATTAGGATTTTAATTTTTACATTTTAGTATTAATGCATTTTGGAAAACAAATGAAAAAAAATCAAAAAATAGGATCTTATGGTTTTAATTGAAAATTACTACAAAATAGTTATTAAATAATTTGTAGACTTTAATTAGTATGATTATTAGTTTAATCTCAATTTTATAAAATTTAAGAAAATACAAAATATAAAAAGGAATACAATACATAGATATAACACCAAATATTAAATAAATTTGGGCCAAAATGACTTAACCCAAAGAAAATCCTTTCCAGTCCGACCCAGGCCCAAAAGCAGCCCACGATCCAGCTCAACCCACCCCAATACCCGGTCTGTATGTTTTTAAAGACCAAACAACGTCATTTAGTTATAGGAGATCTGGACCGTTGAATTCTTGATCTAACGGTCAGATTACACAAGTCAGCTCACTCATTAAACGACGACGTTTGGGCCATTAGATCTTGACCATTCATTTGTTTGATCTAACGGGCAGGATTGGACCGTCATTAAATCAAAATGACGTCGTTCCATTATGTTATAGTCCCAGACCAGTCAAGATATTTAACGACGTCGTGTAAGGATATATGTTTCCAATCTCAACCGTTCATATACATCAATCCAACGGTCCGTGAACTCTCATTCATGGACATATATCTGTCTGAAAGCACGCCAAATATTAGAGACAACCCTTCTCCCTCATCGTATCTCTATAGCTCGCCGGCGAAGTCGCCACCGGTAAACACCGCTACCTCCGTTGCCTCCCAAAATTACACCCTAGAAAGCCTTGAACCTCTTCTTCTCACTCCCATAAATAGTTTCCCTCGAATCAGGCTTGAATCCTTCGAATATCAATTTTTG